>CAUYSK010009554.1:0-66959 GCA_963575035.1 Avahi laniger
GAGCTCAGGAGTTCGAGACCAGCCTGAGCAAGCGTGAGACCCCCGTCTCTACCAAAAATAGAAAGAAATTAATTGAACGGCTAAAAATATATAGAGAAAAAATTAGCCGGGCATGGTGGCACATGCCTGTAGTCCCAGCTAATCGGGAGGCTGAGGCAAGAGGATCGCTTGAACCCAGGAGTTTGAGGTTGCTGTGAGCTAGACTGACGCCATGGCACTCTAGCCCAGGCAACACAGTGAGACTCTGTCTCAAAAAAAAAAAAAAATTTCTTTTAGAGACAGAGTCTTACTCTCCCACTCAGGCTAGAGTGCAGTGGCCTGGTCATAGCTCACTGTAGCCTCAAATTCCTGGGCTCAAGCGATCCTCCTGCCTCAGCCTCCCAAGTAGCTGGAACTACAGGCGTGCACCATCACCCTCAGCTAAATTTTTTATTTTTTGTAGAGACGGAGTCTTGCTCATGCTCCGGCCTCCCAAAGTGCTGGAGTTAAAAGCATGAGCCACTGTGCCTGGCCCTGATTTTAAATAAAATTAATGAACTTCGTAAAAGAGAAAAGTGGCCAGGGGGACAACACAGCAGCAGGCAGTTCAGCAAAGTGGCTAAAAGCAAGGATTAAGGGTCATCTGCTTTATGACCCTGGGCAAGAGACATTACCCTCAGTTTCCCTGTCTATAAAATAAGCAAATTAGTTGTACCTACCTCCTAAGTGAGATAGCATAAGTGAGATAACAGTGAAATTGGCCCATATAAGGGGCTTAACCAATACCTGGTACACAGATCCACCCCCAGGAAAATCAGCTTTGACAAGGGGGCCTTGGGCCATGTGGCTGCATAAGACAGCAGAGGCGTTTTTGAATTGGTTTTTGTGTTTGGTGTCATAAGCTGCTCCCTCTGCCCTTTGTCCCTTCCGGAACCTTGTCAATATCAGAACTGGTTCTCCTCATGTGGGACTTGATTTGCTGCAAAAGCAATGGAGACAGAAGTTTCAGGACACGAAGAGACAGAGTGGCTCTCTCTTCCTCATAGAATGATCCAGAGCAGCTGTGCTTGGTCGTTACCGAGTGAGCTGCTACAATAGACTGAGATCCAGGAGCTGAAAGGAGACGGGAGTTCACACTCTCAGTTAGCGCCAGGCTGCCCACGGCTGGCAGGGACAGCTCGGGCTCAACCTCGTGTCTTCCCTGTTCTCTTGTACGGAGGCAAGAACCGTCCTTCCGCAAGGTCAGACTGAATCCCTCCATGGCCACGTTCCTGCCTGCAGGAAGGGAGGAAATGTGAGTGTGGAGGACAGCAATTTTATTTTTAAGAACATGAGTTAGAAGTTCCATCAATTCGTATCCTGTTGTCTAAAACTGAGTCATATGTCTGTACCCAGCTGCAAAGGAAGCTAAGAAATGTGGTCCCCAACTAGGTGGCCATGTGCCCTTGAAACCCTGATTCGTGGTGGGGGTCTAATCACTAAAAGGAAGAGCGGGAAAATGGGTAGCGGATCGCAGCGGGCAGTCCTTGCCGAGGCAGCACGTGTTGAGCTGTTACCTGCAGACACTCTTTCCGAGCCTCTGTGGAAGGTGGGCCCCTCCCTGCGGGAACAGCCGGGACTCTGAGGGCTGGTGTGGCCTGATTGGTCATGGGCACAGACACGTAGGACTTTTCTACATAAGCCACAGCCAAACCCTTTGGGCACAGCAGTGATTGCTTCAAAGGGAAGAAGAGTTTTGTTTCCTAAAGCAGAAGTAATGGGCTAAGGTAAATGAATACAGTCACAATTTTGGTTTTTGAGGCTCTAAGCAGTCAACTTTCCTTTCAAACCAATTTTACTTTTTAATTATGGAGAATTCTAGACATACACTGAAGTAGAAGAAATTGTATATGAGCCCCGTCTCCATTGCCTGCTTCAATGGGATCGACTCATGGCCAATTTTGTTTCTGCCTTCCCCCTGATTATTTTGAAGGAAATTCTAGACATCGTATCATTTCGTCTATAAACATTTCAGTGTTTATTTCTAAAAGATACAGACTCAAAAAAATTCCTATTTTTTTATCATACATAAAAAATTAACAGTGATTTCTTATTGTCAAACAGGTCGCCACCCAGGGATGGGCTGTGAAATCAATTACTGGGTCTCAGTAATGTTAAAGGACATGTGTTTTAGTCCCTTTGAGCTGCTGTAACAAATACTTAGCTGGGCGTGGTGGCGCACCCCTATCGTCGCAGCTATTGGGAAGGCTGAGGCAGGAGGCTCGCTTGAGGCCAGGAGTTGGAGGCTGCAGTGAGCTATAACCGTTTGCTGCTCTCCAGCCTGGGGAACGGAGCAAGACTCTGTCTCAAAAACAAACAAAAAAATGCCTTAGACTGGGTGGCTTATAAACAACAGAAATTTATTTCTCACAGTTCTAGAGACTGGAAAGTCCAAGATCAAAGTGCTGCCAGGGTCAGTGTGTGGTGATGGCCCCTTTTCAGGTCACAGATGGCACCTTCTCGCCGTGTCCGCACATGATAGACGTGAACGAGCTCCTTGGGCCTCTGTTATAAGAGCATTTATTCCATTCGTCAGGGCTGCGCCATAGCACTAGGATAGGAGAGAATAAGAGTATCACAGCGCGTCTCTGCGTAACGATAAGTACTATCTGTGAATCATTGCTTTAGTCATACATGGTCCCCCACCCCCAAATTCTCACTATCCAAATCAGCAACCAGAAAGATTTGGTGACATGTTCATATTAGTCCGTTGCCATCCGAACTCTTACCTGCAATCCACAACGTGACCAGTTTGCATCGCAGGGCATATTTGTGGCTGTGGATGCATGCGTAAACGTGTGAATGCGTGGAGTAGTTTGTGACATAAAATTACTTCTTACTTTGAGCGGTGGTCAGAAAAGCATGAAAGCCGGCACTTTAATAGGTTCATTGAGTAGCAGAATTTCTAGCCAGGGAAGGACTTTTCACAGGAAATACAAACCATTTCCTGTTGCCTTTGCATAATGCAGTGTCGGGAAAGAACAGGCAGGTCTTGATAGAACTTGCTGAACAGCTGTGGCTTTTTAAGTTCTTCTTGCTGTTATCCCAAGAAGAGGAGCGAGTCACCGGTGGCATGCCGAGGGCGGGGGTTCTCGCATCCGTGGTGATGCGTTGTCCTGGGGAAAACCTCACACAGCGAAGCAGGGAGAGGTTGGAGGGAAGTCCCACGTGTGGTCTGGCCAGCTGCACACCAGGGAAAGTCTGAGGAGGAGATGGGGAAGAGGTCTGTGCTTCCAAGGACGATGTCATGAAGGAAGAGAATATGGCGTGAGCTCCTAATCTAGAAAGGAGCCTCACACTGCTGGTCTGTTGCTTCTCTTGCTGATTTTGGTGACAGTCATTGCATCCATCAGGATACCATTTAGTGGCTTTAAATCACAAAGGTGTATTTCTTGCTCATGCTATCTGTTCACCCTGGGTTCAGCTTGGGGCCTGCTCCATGTTTGCTCTAACACTGGGACCCCAGCTGCGCAGATAGCCACTGCTGTCTAGAATGTTAGTGGTCTCTGGCATAGGGTCAGCATGGCGATTAAATACCCCCACCCAGAGGCCATGCCAATTCCACTCGCAACTTTTTGGCCAAAACAAGTCCCAGACTCCCCCCCCACACACACACACACAGGAGCTGAGAAGTGCCATCCCACTGGCCGTGGGAACAAGGGGGACCAGGGCGTTTAGAGGATGTGTTAGTCGCTCCCAACTGCCATGGTCTCTGCAAGCCAATACCCCACAGAGTTGCAGATCAAGTTTCCTCTTCAGAAACCAGGACCAGGAAGCGGGTCGCGGCTGGGTGGGTGTTCACCCTGCTGGCACCCAGCATGACCTGGGAGGGCAGATGGGAGTCAGCAGGTCTTTGGCCTAAAGCGGGGAACCTGACCCCAGGGGCCTTCAGAGGAGCTGACCCAGCAGCTTCTGTTTAGGTGACCGTGCCTTTGCTTGCAGGTGATGACCAACGGCTGGGAGACGGTGGACATGACCCTGCGGCGGAACGGGCTCGGGCAGCTGGGCTTCCACGTGAAGTACGACGGGACGGTGGCCGAGGTGGAGGACTATGGGTTCGCCTGGCAGGCTGGCCTCCGGCAGGGCAGCCGACTGGTGGAGATCTGCAAGGTGGCCGTGGTCACATTGACCCACGACCAGATGATCGATCTGCTGCGTACCTCTGTCACTGTGAAGGTGGTCATCATCCCGCCTTTCGATGACGGCACACCCCGGAGGTAAGAACGGCCACCCCTAAAGGCGGAGCCTGGTGGACTCATGATACAGGATCGGGGGTGAGAAGTTCTAAGATGAAAATGAAAGCGGGTGAACCAAGGGGCTACACGACGAGAGAGCGGCTTATGAGGTGGCAGCGGAGGCCCCATGGTGGAGGCAGCCATGTGATTTTCTGGCCAAACAGGCTCCAGACGGAGCTGGCCAGGGCACAGTCTCCCACGTGTGCACGGCGTCACCTGTTCCTGGGGTACAGGGAGACCTGTGTGGCCAGAGCAGCGTGAGCAGGGGGACAGCTGGGAGCAAAGGACAGAGAGTGATGGGGGAGATTGTGGGGGCCTCTCTGGGCCACGGGAGCAACTTAGGTTTTATTCTAAGTGCAGTGGGAAGCCGTGGAGGACTTGTTTCTTGTGTTTCGGTTTTTAATGGAACATCACAAATATAATGAAAGAATACTCAGCCCCCAGTTTGAACATGCGTCAACATGTGACCAGTTTTTGTTTTTTGATCTTACATTTCTATATCTTCTTCCCCTGCCCCTGCGCCTTGGATTGTCAGAAACGATCCCAGACCTTGGGCTATATCCCTACACAGTAAGGACCTTTTTTTCTTATTACACTTAACAAGTGTAATGGGAATTCCTTAATATCAACTGTTTCTTAAAAACAGTGATTTTGTTAATCAGGGTCCTCCCGTTGCATTTGGCCTGTATGTCTCTCCGGGTCCTTTGAATCTATAAGCTTCCCTTCCATCTTTTTTTTCTTTTTTCCTTGCAGTTTAGTTTGGAAAGAAACCAGATCATTTGTCCTTAGACTTTCCCACTTCCTGGCTTTAGCGTCCCGTGGCGTCCTGTCACCTGTTCCTGCAGCACAGGTATTTTCCGTAAACTGGAGTTAGAGATGGGAGCTGGATCAGGTTCCACTCGAGTGTCCTTCGGCCACAACGCTTCTAGGTGTGCGTCTTGGAGGAGGCGTTGTGTGTCCGGTGTCCCTCTGTGAGTGACAGCGAGGGCAAGCAGAGGGTCCAGACGGCAGCAGCCTGACCCCTCATACATCCTGCGCCAGCGTAGCAAGCCGTCTGTGGGCTCCGCCTGGATCCGTTGTGTCATTACGGGTCACAGAGGAGTGATGTCTCAATTCTTCATTTGTTGGCCGGAATTCTTCTAAAAAGGACTTTCCTTCAGTAGCTGTTGGGTTACTCTGAGGTATAATTCATACAGGGAAGGCAGGATAAATTCAGTTTTCAGAATGAGTCAATCCCCTAGCAATCGCCAAAGGTGACCAATGAGAGAGAGAATCACGATGTTCCAAGCTCTGGAACACAGTGACACAGAGGACACCAAAGCCCTGGCCCTACTGCAGGTGATGATGGGTCAGGGGAGGCAAACAGTAAACAAGTAAACAAGATTATTCCAGATGGGGGGACAGTGGAGCGTCGTGGGGAAGGCAGGCTCTGCAGTGAGGGCGCCTTGGTTTGAATCCCAACTCTTCCCTATATTACCTGTGACCCTAGGCAAGTGGCCGCACCCCCGTGCCTCAGTTTCTCCATTCATAAAACGAAGACAGCAACAGAGCCTTTCCGCAAAGATGGTCGTGAAGTTGGAGATAAGACTCGTAAAGCACCTAGCACTGTTCTGGGCCCCTCTAGGAGGCTGTAGAGACACAAGCTCCGAGATGCTGGTTGTGAGGCAGATAAAGGGCACCAAGCTAACATTGGGCAGCGAGGACAGGGAGGGCCTGCAGGTGAGAACAAGGTCCCGCAGCTTGTTACCAGATCAGAAAGTGGGGCTTTGCATCTGTGTGGCAGAAACAGAATGAGCCAAGAGAAGGACATCAGATGGGGTGACACTGAGAGCTGTAGTCACGTATTACCTCACTGGGCTCACACGATCCCCACTTTACAGCTAAGAAAACCAAGGCCCAGAGTGGACAAGTCACTGGTGCAGAGTAAGTGGCAAAGCAAAACTCAAATCCAGGATTGCCTGTCCCCATTATACTCTGTCCCCTCTGAAAGCCTCGAGAGCTACGGGCACGCGAGTGTGAGTGCTCTGAACGTGGTGAGGGACAGTGCTGGGCAGGCCCAAACCCTGAAGCCAAGGGCCCGGCCACCCTGCCCACACCCCCTCCCTCAGCCTCAGGACTCCAGTAGGCCCCAGGCGTCCCCTGCTCCCAGCCTTCTTCCCGAGCCTCCTTCCACCTCTGCACGGAGCTGAGGCCCAGCCACACCCTCTCTGATCTCTGCGGGGGCAAGTCTAGCCCCGGTAACCCCATAGGCGAGTTCCTTGGCAGTCATGCTCCTCAGACAGGGACAGGGTCCCTCTATTTTGCTCTGCGCATGCTCTCACAGTGCGCATGATGGGCCACCTCGCCCGTGGGATGATTCTCCAAAACTCGGGGAGTGTGAGAGAGGCTGCCAGGGGATCCCCGAACATGCAGGTAGGGACAAACTGAAGCGAAAGTCCGCGGTTCTCTGGCTTTGGGGAGACAAGGCCAGGGAGGGTGCAACCAGACAGACGAGTTCTGCTCCCTGCCCTGTTTAGGAGGAAGATTTACCCTCCTGCTCTGTTTACAAGGCGGCTACTGAAACAGGATCTTTGTTTGCAGGGGCAGGTGTGGATTGAGACTTGGGTGATTTTTGTTGTTCTTCAAATGCAGAGGTGTCTAGCTGACCTCATTTGCAGAGCTGATAACCCCGGCTCTGGAGTCCCTCCAGCCTCTGGGTGCAACCGTGGCTCCGGGCTCCAATGTCTGTCTCAGTGAGCCCTAAGGGGAGGACACGGGGTAGGGGCAGAGGTGCCCTTGCTGCCACCAGCCCGGCTTCATGGCATTTGTCCCAATCCCATGCTCTTCAGACGCTGAGGACAGTGCGAGGGGTCATCCTCCCATCCCCCTGGCACACTGCCCTGGGCCGGGCCACGCAGCCGGGAGGACATCCTGTCACCAGGACCTTGAGCTGTCGGGACTCAAGGAAAGGAGGCAGGGAGGGAAAGTGCTCAGAGCTGGGGGGCGTTCCCCCCAGACACCATCCCCGTGTGAGCCAGCAGCTTGGGACGGAATATTTATGAATATCTTTGGTGTAGGTAGAAGACTAAAAACAACCTAAATACCTATCTATAGCGAACTGGCTGCGTAAGTCCCAGATCATCCAGGTGTTGCAATATTAATCAATTGTTTCGAGAAAGTGAAGGGAATGTGTTTTGCTGAGAGTGCATGGTGTGATATGTTAATTGGGGGGAAAGCAAGATGCTATACAGGGGTATAGTGTGCTGTTCTTTTTATTACTGTTTTAAATAATGGTGGCTCACCTGCATAGGATATTTCCAAAAGAATACACAAAAAACGAGGAGCAATGGTTGCCTCTGGTGGGCGAAACGGGGATGAGGACAGGAGGCCGGGACGCCCTTTTACCCCGCTTTCATCTTTAGAAACCATTCAGAAGTTAAATCGATGCAGTGCGGCTTCTCAAACGTGTGTCGGTGTCAGCACGCGCTGCTCGGTACAGCGCAGATTCCTGGATCCGGCCTCAAGGGGGATTCTGATCCCGAGGACCTGAGGCTGAGCCCAGGAATCTGCATTTTTGCAGAATATTCAGGGTGATCTAAATGCTGGAGATTTTCAGATCACCAGGGGAAGCCGGAGAAGAGGAGCTGGGGAGGAGTTCTTTCCAGAGCCCCCAGGTGGTGTGGGTGGATTTCGGAAAGTGGAAGGGAGGCTTCAGCTTCTGAGCTTGTGGGAGGGCTGGGTAGACAGCCCATAGAATCAGCTGGAGAGAGCAGCTACGCCAGCTCCAATTTGTTAAACGTTTGGCACGCGCAGACCCTCTGCTCGTGCTCATAGAATGCCCACGGCCAGCCCCATCTTACAGATTAGGAAACTGAGGCTCTGAGAAGGAAATCCCTCACCCCCAGAACCACACGGCGGGTAACAGGGCTGGGATCTGAACCAGACATCTGGCCCAGGAGCCCTGGCTCTCTACGGCTCTGTGCTGCCTTCAAGGTGATTGAATTTTGGTTCCTTCCTTTTTTGTTTTAAGAGACAGGATCTCACTATGTTGCCCAGTCTGGTCTTGAACTTCTGGACTCAAATGATCCTCCTGCCTGAGTCCTCTGAGTAACTAGGACTACAGGCATGCACCACCATACCCAGCTGTTTTTCCCTCTTTAAAGTCACATCCAGGGGCTCCTGTCCCAAGGTGAACTGTCAGTAACTAGGGAAAAGGGCAGGGACCCAAGATATCTACCTACTGGCTCCCAAACCACTGCACAGTGAGCCATTGTGCATGGTGGTTAAAGTTGTGGGCTTTGGAGTCAACTCATTTTATTTAAATCCAGTTTCTACCTCTTACTAGCTGTGTGACCTTGGACTAGTTATTTAACTTCTCTGTGCATCAATCAACTTATCCCTAAAATGTGATATACTGGGGATCAGGACTCTGGGTACCAGCAACGGAACAAACTCAAACATGGTGGAGCAAAAGAGTCTTCCCTGGCTCAGGCGCCTGACAAGACTAGGAGAGCGGAAGGTGAGGCACGGCGCTATCCAGGGGCTCAGACACCGTCGTCAGGAGTCTCATCATCTGTCTCCTTTTCTGTGCTGCTGCCATTCTCGGGTGGTCTCCCACTGCTTGGTGATAAAGATGAGCCCCACACACAGCTCTGGACTTAGGTCCCACCCTAGCTTAGCAGCTTCCGCGGAAATAGATCTTTTCCCCCAGTAGTTCCAGGAACAGTTAGTTCCTCGCTGGCTCTGATCGGCCCTGCTTAGGGCATTTGCAGTCCTGTGCCAGTCATTGTGTCCAGGAGGAGACAAGTTTCTGATTGGTCAGGCCAGATCACATGCTCACACCTGGAGCCAAGAAGTGGGGTGAGCCCCACCCTGAGCCCACAGACCTGTTATCAGAGAAGGGGGTGTAGAAGCCGGGCCGGCAGGAACGGCAGGTACGCGCTGCCTGGGGGTGGTGATGGCACCTTCCTCCGCCTCTGCCTGGGCCTGGCACAGTCACAGGCTCTGTTCCTCACCTGGTGCCTGGTGAGACATTGGCACCTACCCAGACGGCCAGAAGGAATTGCTGAGGGTCAGCTCCAACCGTGATGCCACCAAGGGGCACGGTATGTTGGGCCCCGGCGCCAGAGCACGTCCTTGGTCCACCTTTAGGTGACTCCCTACCAGCCGTGTCCTGGGCCCACAGCCACTGTCTTAGTCTGTTTGTGCTGCCATAACAGAATACCTGAAACTAGGTAATGCACAAAGAGCAGCCATGTATTTCTCACAGTTCTGGAAGCTGGAGGTCCAAGATCAAGGCATTGGCGGGTTAGGGCCTGAACTCTCTGCTTCCAAGATGGTGCCTTGAGTGCTGCGACCTCCCGCGTCAGCAGAAGAGAAGCAGAACCTGCTCCCACAGGCCCTTTTTGTAACCGCGTTAATCCACGCGCGAGGCTTCACCCGGAACACATCCCGTTGGGCCTCACCTCCCAGCAGTTGCACTGGGGATTAACTTTCCAACACATGACTTTGGGGGACATAGCAGGCTCTGAGCCACCGAGTTCACCAGGTGCTTTGCTGGGTGGCCATGGAAGTTCCCTGGGCTCCAGGGATCTCAGGAGAGCCTAGAGGATTGGCTCGGGGGGCCTGAGAGCTTCCAGGCTGAGGGCTCCCCAAAGCTCAGCTCTCACAGCTGCGGGGAGGTGGATTTCGTGAGCACGGGCCCCTGCCGGGGCTCAGAGCCCTCTCCCGCGGATCTTGCTAGCCGGGAGCACTGCGACGTATGTGCCAGCCTGGCCAGGGGGAGTCACGGCCGCTCTGCATCTATTTCAAGGTTCTGGATTTCGTGGCTTTTTTTTTTTTTTTAACCACCCTGCAAAGTAGGTCACCTGCTCCTCTTCCAGCTGCCTTTGAGATTCTTTGGAACAAGGCAGATACTGTCCTTTGATTCCGAGGACATCCGTCTTTTTGGCCCCAAGTACAGCCCAGGGGGGCCGAGCGGTCCGCGGAGGGCACTGGCGGACTTGAGGCCGGGGTCAGGTAGAAGGGGGAGGAGAGGAGAGGAGATGACGTAGGAAGGGCCTGGCAATCAGAGCCCCTGAGTTGGGCCCTGTCCTGGTTGAGGACTCTGAGCTGGTAAGTTTCAGACCAATTCAAAGGGGATCCACTCGGTTTTTTAAATAGTCCATCATGGCTTGCATTTGGCCAGGAAAACCCAGCCCCGGCAGCAGGCACACGTGCCGGCGAGCCGGGGCCTTTCTGAGTAACTAAGTTTTTCTTCCCAGGGGGTGGCCAGAGACCTATGACATGAATACCTCGGAGCCCAAGAGCGAGCAGGACGGCGTCCCACCCGGGGGCCGGCCCCCTTACCGCAGCAACGCTCCCTGGCAGTGGAGCGGGCCCGCGTCCCATAACTCTCTGCCAGCCTCCAAGTGGGCCACGCCGGCCACCCCTGGCCATGCCCAGTCCCTGAGCCGGCCCCCAAAGCAGGCCCCCATGGTCCCCTTCCGGGAGCCCCAGCCACTGCACAGCAAGAGGTAAGGACCCACCAAGGGGCGCCCCAGCCCCCATGTCCCACCCCCTCTGTCCTGCTCTCTGCCCTCTGTCTCCTCCCGTTTTCCTCCATCCTCTTCCTCGCCTCTGCCCTTCTGCTTATCCCTGTGTCTCCCTGCCTCCCTCCCCTAGAGTGTCACTGCGGCCTCCGTTCAAGGGCCCAGTGCTGGGGAGCTCACTCTGTTTTTTTAAAAGGGAAAGAGACTGCTAAGCACAAAATGTAGGACAGTGATTCTTTCCGGGCGGGGGGTCAGGGAAATGGGGGGGAGCGCACAGGTGGAGGTTGTTGCCCTGTGCCCGGCCTGGGGTTGAGCGAAAGCTTCAGGGAGTTTGTTTTATTATGATGACAAATAAAACTTACAGATACGCTTTTGAATATGTTTTATATTAAAAAATAAAGAAAATTTTCCCAAAAATGAATAAATCCAATTTGCAGAAGAATGTCTCATCCCAGGAGAGGGGCGAGAACCATCTCTGGCAGCCCCCATCACACTGCAGAAACTGGGGGTTGAGGGCAGCAGTGGAACCTGGAATAGGGAACACGGGGCGTCCTGGCTTCCCACCACCCTGTGCTCAGCGTCCGTCTCTCCATCCGGAGCGGCCACAGCAGAGGGGATGAGGCTGGGCCTGTCTTTCCGTCCTCCTGTTCAGCCCCTGTCCCCTTCCTCTCCTGTCTGTCATTTCAGGCCTGTCAGCTTCCCAGAAACCCCTTACACAGCATCACCAGCAGGGGCCGACAGAGTCCCTCCCTACCGACAGCCTTCTGGGAGCTTCTCCACCCCCGGCTCGGCCACCTACGCGAGATACAAGCCATCCCCAGAAAGGTCAGAATCTCTTCGTTCTTTTCAAATTAAGGGACCTGCTGACAGCTGTGGATGCTTCTTCCCCGGGAAGTGCAGCCCCCCACACAACTGTATTTGCCTTTTTGTGGGGTTTCTGGAGCCCTGAAGGTCATCGGAGGACCCCCCCAGGGGGTCGGCTACATCTCATGTTAAAATTCAGGGCTGTTCCTTTTGTAGATCATAAGCCTGACGGTTGGGTTTTCGTGCTCACGTGTGAGATGTGCCTCCCTCACACCCTGTTAGGACATCTGCACGGTACCCGGATGACGTGAAAAGAAAAGGCGGGGGGCTGAACTGGGCTGGGTGGGACTCAACCTTGGCTTCCCTCGCAGCAGAATTTTGACCGTTCGGCTGTTTTCTTGACACCTGCATCACTGGTCTGAGCGAGACCGCCGTCCAGCACGGCCACTCATCCGACTGCCTCTGCCCCAGCCCCAAGCCAGACCATCAGCATCATCCAGCCTTTGTGATCTTTCGGCTTCAGTCTGCCGTCCCCAACCTGGCAGCCTGAGAGATCACCCCAAATCCTCCATGGCTTCCCTGCGCCCTCGGAATAAACCCAGACTCTGTAGCTGGGCATTCAAGGCCCTGCAGGACCTGGCTCCAGCTGAGCCCATTCCCTGGTGCCTTCAGCCCCGGGGCCTTACGTCCTTCCTCCCTCCAGTCCCTGTCTCAGGGGCAGCCTGCTCGTCCCCCATCCTCAGGCCAGAGCTGCAGAGCTGTAGGTGTCATCCTGCATGTGTCCCTTCCCCCTACTGTGACCCATCCATCCAGCCTCCTGCACATCTGCTGCCTTGCCCCGGCCACCCCGTGGGCTTCATCTCGCCACCTCTGGTCCACCCTCCACTCAGCAGCCAAGGGGATCTTCCTATATCTGGCTGTGTCTGTCCCCTACTCCCAACCCTCCCACGACTCCTGGAGCCCTCAGAACAGCCGCAGCCCCTCCCCATGGCCACCTATCCCCCTCACGCCCTGCGAGTCTTGCGCCGTGCCACACATCAGCCACGCCGACCACTTCCAGCTTCCCAGCCAGGCTGTCTTCACTTCAGACCTGGCTCATGTTCTTTCCTCGGCCTGGAAATTCTTCACACTCCTCACCCCACACACCCCATCCTGCCAGCTCGGGCTCCAGTGCTCCTCCTCCAGGAAGCCTTCCCAGCAGCTCTTCCAGCACGAGAGGAGGCGCTGCCTCTCTGCCCTCCATTCCCTGTGTGTTTCCTGACCATGACCTTGAGCACTATCCATTCTGTTAGCCCGGTTAAGAGCGTGTGTGCACACGTGCACGTGCTCCTGAGAGAGGGAGTGAGAGAGGAGCCTGCTCACTGAGTTCTAGAGCTTTCCGGTTCCCCTCTGTGTTCCCATCATGCAGCACAGGTCTGACATGCGACATAGCGTGGTACGTACTAGACGAAAGGATGGACCGAGTGGGATCATTTAAATAAAGCCACCTGCCTTAACTCCAGGTATCTGCCCACTAAACCAGTGGTTCTCAATCTTGAGCATGCATTGGAGTCACCCAGGGGTGGACTTGTTAAAATGCAAATTATTGGGCCTCACTGCCAAGTTTCTGACCTGGCGGATCTAGGGGGAAGTGTGCCTCATGGATGCCGCTGGTCCAGGGACTGTGCTCTGAAGGCCGTGACACCAAGCCATCGTTAGATTCTAAGGCTTTGTTGTTGAGCTGGGGAAACATACCCACTATTTCATCTCCTAATGGCCACCGTTCAGCTTTCATTCTGCAAAGAGTCCCAAGAGCCTTCTATGCAGTAGGTGCCAGGAGGAATATTTGAGACGCTCAGTTGCTAGGGGGTTGTGTTGTCAACGCTTGCTGACCGTGCTGGAGAGAGGACCTGAGAAACCAGGTGCACCGTGATGAGCACCGTAACAGAGGAGGAGGGAACAGCCCAGCCCTGGAAGTCTAGGCTGGCTGCCCGGAGGAGGTGACATGTAAGCAGAGCTCTGAGAGATTAGTAGGAGTTTGCTGCAGAGAGGAGGGAGGTCATTGGAGACAGAGCAGAGGCCGCAGACACAGATAAGCAGGACGGTGTGGGACATGGGGGGAGAAGAGAGAAATCCGGTGTGCGCGGAAGGCAGGGAGTGGGGCCTCCTGGGCAGCCGCAAGGGCTGAGCTGGAAGTGGCGGTTGGCGTAGGACAATCAGCCAGTAACAAAGGTGGCCGGGAGGATGTTACTGAGCTCCGTTGGGAGCAGGGGTTTTTTCCCCCAAAGTCTTACTGTCCCCCATTTATTATTTTTTCTTAACTTTTTATTTTGAAATAATTATGGATTCACCGGAAGTTGAGAAAAAATGTACAGGAAGGTCCCTTGACCCCTTCACTCAGCCTGCCCTGTTGTTAACATCTGTATAGATGTAATGCAATAGCAAAGCAAGTTGGCACTGGTACAAGCCTTAGAGCTTGTTCAGAATTCACCAGTCACGCATGCAGTCGTGTGTGTGTGTGTGTGTGTGTGTGTGTGTGTGTCTGTGTGTGTCTGTGTGTAGCTCTTAGCGTATAGTCACATATAGTCATGTGTAACCATCACCAAAGACTCCTCACGCCACCCTTTATAGCCACATCCATCCCCTTTCCCCATCCCTACCCCCTGGCAACCATCAATCTGTTCTGCATCTCTTTTTAACTTGCCTTCTTTCCTTTTTTTTTTTTTTTGAGACAGAGTCTCACTCTGATGCCTGGGCTAGAGTGCGGTGGCATCATCACAGCTCACTGCAGCCTCAAACTCCTGGGCTCAAGCGATCCTCCCACGTAGGCCTGGGATTACAGGCATGAGCCACCGCGCCCTGCCTGCATCTCTTTGATTATTGTTATTTTATGAATGTTATACGTAAGGAATCAAACAACATATATCCTTTCGAAGTTGTCTTTCCCACTCAGCATAATATCCTCGAGGTTCATCCAAGTTGTCGCAAGTCTCATAGTCGATTCCTTATTGCCACGAGTCGTCTTCTGTGCTAGCCGTGCCACAGTTTAACCGCTCGCCCGTGCAAGGACATTTGGGTAGATTCCAAGTCGTGGCCATAACAGATACTCATGCGATAAACATGTACATTCAGGCATACAGGTTTCTGCATGAAAATAAATTTTCATTTCTCCGGGATAAATGCCCAAGAGTACAATTGCTTACCGTATGGTAAGCCCATTTTTAGTTTTAAAAGGAATTGCCAATTCGTTTTCCAGAGCGTCTGTACCATTTTGCATTCCCACCAGCAGTGTATGAATGATCCAGTTCTTCAAGTCCTCGCCGCCATTTGGCGTTGTCACCGTTGTTCACGTTAGCTGTTCCAATAGGTGTGTAGCAATAGCTCACTGTGGCTTCAGTTTACGTTTCCCTAACAGCTAATGATGTTGAGCATCTTTTCATTGCTTATTTGCCAACTGTACATCCTCTCGAGTGACTTGTCTGTATGTGGCTTTTGTCCGTTTTCTGATCGGATGCAGTGTTTCTCAGTGGTTGGGAGTTCTTTGTACAAGTGCTTTGTCAGGTATGTGAATTGCAAATACTTTCTCCCAGTCTTTAGCTCGTCTCTTCATCTTCTTCACAGGATCTTTCACAGAACAAAAGGTTTTGATTTCAGTGCAGTCCAAATTATCATTTTTTTTCTTTTTATGGATCGTGTTTTTGCTGTTGTCTAAGAACTCTGCCTAGTCCTAAGTCCTGAAGACTTTCTCATGTTTTTTTTACTGTTTTACATTCCAGTCCGTGAGCCATTTGGAGTTAATTTTTTAAAGTTAATTTTTGTCTAAGGTGAGAGGTTTCAAACGGTTGTGTTCCCTTTTTTGCCTATGGATGTTTCATTTTCCAACACCGTTTATTGAAAAGGCCCCCCGCCCTCCATCGCCTTGCTTAGGGGGAACACGAACTGGGCATGTTTGTGCGAAACTATTTCTGGGTTCTCTGGTCTATTCCATGGATCTATATGCGCCATCTCAGTGAGTCCTTCCAGCAGCTCCGCAAGGTGTGTAGTTTAATTATCCCCGTTTTACAGCAGAGAAGCTAAAGGTCAACAGGGGGAATCACTTGGCTAAGGTCACTCTGCCAGGAAGCGACAGAGTTAGGATGGGAACCCAGGCCTGTGATTCTCGGGGGCTGGCCCTGAGTCCGGAGCTGTCCTCCTGCCCAAAGGACCCTGAACTCATCCTCCAAGCCAAGGCCACACGCATGGTCCCCTCCAGAACCCTGACCCGCAGGAGTAATGCGACAGCTGTGGCTTTGTGTTTCAGGCTCACCGTCATTAGCGAACGGAAAAATATCCCTTTTTCCTAGGACTCGTCTCTTTCCTGACTGCCCTTCTCTGTCCGCGGTGCCGGTGGAGCCTGGCCCTGCCCGCTGCAGCCCACGTCTCAGCATTTTCTGTCTCCAGCAACAATCGGGTTCCGAGCTCCCTGAAGTGTTCCTAGCGCACCTCACGCCCTAAACCCCTAAGAGCGTCTTTCACAGTTGGTCACCAGCCTGCAGTAAAAGGCCCGGCTACTCGAGTGGCCTTGGCCTCAGCCCTTTCCCCTTTTCCCACTGCGCGATTGACCCGTGACATCCTGTGCTGGTGCTGGGTACGGAGGCAGGTGGATGCCATCGCTGTCCTCAGGAGTTTGCGACCTTTGTGTGCAGGATGAACAAACCACCAAGCTTAGTGCAGAGCATTAGGACGGAAACGTTCGCCAGGCCCAGCAAGTCTGTGGGGCTGCACTGGCCCCGACACGTGTCTGTCGGGCTCCCTGGCCGGCTTTGTTTTTTCTTTTCTTTTCCTCTGCCAGCTCCATAAAGAGTGGTACATGAGTTAGCAGGCATTGGACTGCAAGTGACAGAAAACCTAACTCAAGAAGGCGTGAAGCATTAGGGGGGTTATCGTCTCCCATGATCAGAAGTCCAGAGGTAGGACAGCCCTAGGGCTGGTTAATTCTGCAGCTCAGGGATGTCCTCACGGACCTGGCTCCACTGGTGACCCGATGATAGCTTCCGTGTCCCCAAGTAGAACTAGTGCCCTACAGAAAAAGAAAAAAGAGCTTCTTTTTGTTTTTAAGAGAGAAGGAACTGGATCACTGGCCCATACACGAAGCAACCCCCAGCAAGGCCACATTGCACCCCTAGGACTGTCAGCATTTACTCAAATCGTGTGACAGAGGATGGCTGCCAGAGCAGGATCCGGGCTCCACCCGCAGGAACAGAGACGGTGACAGCTGCTGCGGTGGCAGCCGACAATGGCCATGTCATCTGTCATTGCTCCACCCGTCACTGCAGGAGATGGACAGAGCAGGCGAGAGCCCCCGCGTGGGTGAGGCCCTTGCTCATGTTCACGTCTGTCTTGGTACTTTCCCCGGTGGCCAAGTGGGAAGCTCAAGCCAGTATCCCGTAGCCAGCCCTGCTGCCCTGAAGGCAGCCCTGACCTTGGCCCTCCCCCAACGCCCCCCCTCCCGGAGTCAGCACACCCAGCTTCCGCCTGGAGAGGCCTGAAACTGCAGCTAGTTAGGTCCTCACCAAAACCCCAAACCCTTTATCTTTAAAGCAATTTTATCCTCTAAGAAAAGATAGAGTAATTACTTTTAAATTTCTCAGATGAGGTTGAAGACAGCTATTTGACCATCTCTGCTGCCAGGGATGTGTCCCCAGATCTGTGCGTGGTGAGATGCTGAGACGTCCCAATTTCCAATCGGTTTGACCAAAATTGGGCAGTGATGATAGCACTGGCCCCAAAGGGGACATATTCAGCATCCCAGTGAAGGATCAAATAGGTCAATCAGTTTGCCCTGGAATAATATAAGTCTAATTAGTAAGAGTTACACGATTAGATGGTGTTGCTTGACTTCACTGGGGACAGTGGCTGAGAGATGAGGTGACACCTGGTGAAATACGTGCGGCTAAAGGGGGTCTGTCCGTTAGGACTCTGTTTAGCTGCAAAATGTAGATTCAGACAAGATAATTTCTTTCTCCCACATTGTTGGGACCCTGGCTTCCCTCTGCTGCTGTGTGCCACTTGGCCTGCGGCTCCCGGCCCACAGTGGCTGCTTGGGCTGAAGGAGCTCACAAGGCAGAGGCCCCGGCACACTTCTGAGGAGCTTTCCTGGCTGGAAGTCACACGTGGCACTTCCACTTTTATCTCATTGGCCAGAAGCGCAAGGGAGCCTGGGAGATGTAGTCCGTTAACCAACCACGCTGCCGCCCAGATACAGTTGGGATTCTGTTACCGAGGAGGAGAGAGAGACTTGATGTTAGGGAAGCAGCCAGCAGTGTCTGCCACCCACACTTGCCACTTTCCCCTGGCTGATCCCAGCCATTGCTGGCGTTTTCCTTTAGTGCTTAGGATTTGATAGCAGTTTTTTGGGAAAACTGAATAAGGACACCAACGCTTCAGTCTCCAGATATGGTGGAGCCACATGTGACCAGGCACCCAGCCAGGTGTGGAGCCAGCCAGGGAGGTGAAGACTGCTTGTAGTCCGAGTTGCCTTTGTAAAACCCCATACACTGCTGGAAACGGGGCCCTCGGACATTAAGAAAAGTAAGAACGAACTCTCTGTGCTTATTGTGTTTTGGCTTTGTCTTCCTTTCCTGGAGGTGTCAGAGAGCAAGACCTGGCTGGGGGAAGGGAGGATGGCATGTCTTCTCTTGGCAGGTACGTAGAGTTGCATTTGGAGGGTGCGGTGCCCCTCCTGAGCACCCTTCAGCTGTCCCTGGGGCATTGAAACCTAGGTGTTTAGAGCGCGGTCTCTGCAGAGACAGCCCTGGCTTTGAGCTGGCAGAGTGACCCTGGATAAGTCAGTTGACTCCTCCTTTGGGTGTTGGGGGTCCCAGTTTATCACCTCTCCTCCCCACCAGATCCTCAAGGTGAAAGTATAGATGCCAGAAGCCACATGGAAGGTTGCAATAGCAGCGTTGTTACTGGAGGCTTAGTAACTCCCCCAAAGTACAGGGCCTGTGTCAGTGGGTCGTTCTGGCTGAAGTAACCCGAATTTGGCGGGCTCCAACATTGTGGGCATTTGTTATCTCACAGAAAAGGATGCTCGGAGGCAGGGCAGGCAGCGGGGAGGGCCGATCCAACGCCTTGACAGCATTATAAGGGTCTAGTTCCTCCCACCTCCTCTCTCCCACCCTCAGTGCTGGCCTCATCCTCAGGCTGGCTGCAAGAGGACGGCCGCAGTTTGCGACGTTCCGTCTGGACCCAGAAGCATCTGGAGGACAAAGAGAGGCCATCTTTTCTCGTCATCTCTCTTAGGAGCAAGACTTTTCCCCCATTTCAGTCAGGCTATGCTCGGTAACAAACATCTGAAAGTCTCCATGACTTAAGTCGAAAAAGATCTATTTCTCAGCTACTCTGCAATTCCACCTCTGGTTGTCTGGGGACCTCTCAGCACCCGGGTGCCTGAGCCTCCAAGTCACTTCCCTCACAGCTCTTGGACGAGAACTGGTCACGTGGCCCCATCCAGCCAATCCCAAGGGACCAGGAAGTATGGTCCTGCCACGGGCTTGGAGGTGGAGAGCCAGACACATGTCGTGGGAGTCTTAGTCACTCTCACACCCCCTCACGTGTCATTAGCCAAAATTGTGTCGCATGCCTGTCCCTGAATCAACCTCAAGAAAGAGGAGTTTCTACCACGACTGGCTCTGACCTGAGGTGGAACGGACGTGGGGCATTGTCTACAAGATTCACACCATGGCATAGAGAAGCCACTGGGACGTGAGGCCACAGGAAGACCCTTCTGCACCTCCTCCCTTAAATCCTGGCCCTTGCCTGTGGTGCGCCGAGCTCTGGCCTCCGGGGGATCTCTGTGGGGGGGGGGTGACTTTGTTATTTCATCGCCTCCACAACCCTGTTACCTCATTTTGCAGATGGAAAAACTGCTGCTCAAATCACTGCGCACTTGCTGACCGAAATCAGGCAGCTGGCAGGGGCGAAACAGGGGCTCTGAGCCACCGAAACTTCTCCCCCGCAGTGCCTTCCTCCCGCAGCTCAGGGCCACACACGGGGTTCTAGCCTGTTGGTCAATTGTCACAAGGCAACCTGTGTCATGTGTCAGCCCCAGGCTAAGTGCAGAGCACAGTGGGGTGTCATTCAGTCCTGCAAGAAAGGACCTACTCTGATCCCCTCTTGGCAGTGAGGGAAACTGAGGCTCGGGGCTAGGAATTGCCTGCGCCTGGCTGGGCAGGGGGCAGTGGTGAGGTTCAAAGCCCCGCCTACCCCACGCCAGGCCTCCTGCACCTACAAAGGCTCCCTCATCCTGCTGTCTCGGTCAGAGAGAAGGGGCCCCTAGACAGGCCTGGGGCTGTAACTGCTGACAGCAACTCGCCCTGTTTCACAGCCAAGAAACAGGACCCCACAGGAGCCTAAACCTGGGGCAGTCGGCCCAGGTAGCTTCTGCCTCCTCCCTCCCTGAGGGACACACCTTGCCCTGCGCTCCCTGCTACCACCAACTCCCTGGCAGGCTTCCCAGGCGCGACTCTCACTCCTGACCCTCCGTTAATAGCGTGTTTCCAGGCTTACTCATTCGGCCCTGCCGACAGCTTTCTCGCCCCGATCCACAGCGGAGCCTCCCGTGTATTTAAAACCCACTGGCTCAGGCTGTCTCAGGCTCAGGTGATTTTTGACACACCGATCCTTCACCCTGTGCTGGCTTCTTGCTCCCCCGCAGGTACACGGCCGCCCCGCACCCACTGCTATCTTTCGATCCCCACTTCAGCCACGATGGAACATCCAGCGGCGACTCCTCCTCAGGGGGCCTGACCAGCCAGGAGAGCACGATGGAGCGCCAGAAGCCAGGTAGGGCCCCCCGGGGCAGCTGCACCACCCACCTCGCTCCACAGAGCCTCTTACTTGTACTTGGACAGGCGACGCCCTGCTCCCGTCAGTGACAGGTAAAACACAAAAGAAAGCTGTAAGAGCCATGTGTAAGATGAGAGAGGTCACCCGGGAAAGCAGCAGGAACCAGTGAGGAAGATCCTTACCCGCCTAGACAGGACATCAGCAGATGTCATCTGCTGCCACTGATACATCTAGAGCAGGAGCACAGCTGTGTGACAAGGGCCTGATGGGCACCGGTGAAGGCTGTCGAGAAGGATTAGACGCGGTGCTCTGTGCGGAGCAGAGCCACCATGTTCTGTGGCTTTTAATTACATAGACCTTCCTATATTGTTTTTTGACTTTGATGGACACATCGCACATGTCGAGAAAAGAACCCAAATCCTGAGCGCACAACTTGATAACGCATCACAAAGCAGACCTGCCCGGGCGAGAAACAGAGCGTGGCGGGCCGCCCAAAAGCCCCCTGCCCTTCCCAGTCAGTACCCCCAAAGTACCCTGTCCTGCCTCCCACAGCCTTAGATTTGCCTGGTTTTGAATTTTGTAGAATATACAATCACACTATTGTGTTTCGTGTATGTGTGTGTGTGTGTGTGTGTGTGTCTGGCTTCTGTTGCTCAATACTGTGTGTGTGAGAGTCAGCCGCAGGATTGTTAGTAGCGATGTGATTTCTCACTAGTATTCCATTATGTAAATGAACCACAATTTATTGCCCTGATCTAGTGCTGATGGACATTTGGGTCGTTTCCAATTTGGGGCTGCTTAGAACAGTGTTGCTGGAACATTCTTGTACCTGCCTTTTGATGAATGTTTGCTCACGTCTCTGGGGGGCAGATACCCAGGAGTGGAACTGCTCAGTCGTATGTTTAACTTTATGAGAAAGGGCCCAACCATTTCCCAAAGTGAGGGACCATCTTACACTCTCGCCATGGTTATGCAAGTTCTGGTTGCTCCATGTCCTCACCATCCTTTTATTTTCAGCCGCCCAGTGGGCATGTATATGTCACACTGTGGTTTTGCATTTTTCTGATGACCAATGAGATAGAGCATCTTCTCATATGTTTACTCCCCTGTATACAATTATGAATCACATGCATTTACCACTTAGATGCGTATCTTAAACATAATCTCATGTAACAAACGTGCAGCCCCTTCGAAGCCTAAGAACCGCCTATTAACGGGTGGGCTGGCTTCACAAGCAAACGGAAGAAGTGTTAGTGTTGACACCGGAAGGGGAGACAGAGATGTCCTCTTAGGGAATGTTTGAGAATTTCTGGGCAGCTGGGAGGGGGGACGCTGTCAGCATGTCATCAGCTATGGGGTAGGGAAGAGGTTGCATGAGGTCCAGGATTCATGCCCTAGAGAATTCCTCAGGACCTTGGCCATGGTTCTCATAAACCAGGGACAGTGGTTCTGACTTCAGATGAGCAGGTGGAACTCCTGACCCCTCTGTCCTGCTTCTGTCCCCAAGGCCTGCAGACGTGGTTTACTCCTCTCCTCAGCTCACTCGACCCTGCCTGGCACTGCCTACAGTGTGTGATCTTTGCTCCAAGACAAATTTAGACCTTTTCTTCTTAGCCCACCCAGTTCAGAAAAAGAGAAAAGTGCTGCTTGGCTATTTCCTTCCACCACACTGTAAAACGGGGAGGAGGTATTTCCAGCGTGCACCATGGCCCCAAATGGGGAACTCACTGCTGTCCTTCCCGTCTTTTCTCTTCTGTACCTGGAGCCGGGTTCCTTTCTCCCTTCCTGGGACTTTGTTACGAGCTGACACCTCCCCCTCCACACACACGCAGATCAGGGGAATCTGTGTTTAGATTCATCATGGAGTCTAGAATGTATTCAAGACCCAGAAAAAAGGTAGCCCTTGGGGTGGCAGGGAACAGTGACGATGAGGCACCTCAACAGACATGGATTTGCCCAGCCCCGCTCAGATGACAGTCATGGGAACAACGCGGTTTTGTGTGATGTTACGTGCCAAGCGTTGCGCATGCCTTCCTAGTCAGTCATCTGAGGAACACAGCAGAGTGGGTGCTGTGACCGCTCCAGTTTAGAGATGAGGAAGAGGAGACACAGAAACGTTGTCACTTGTCTGAGATCACTGTTGGCATGTGGCATAATTGGGATTTGAACCGAGGTCTACAGATACCCAGGCAGAGGTGTTGTGAGGTCGCTGAGTCTGAGTCTAAAGTCAGAGGCAGAGGTCACGCCAGAGGCAGAAATGTGAGTCAACTATAGGCGGCATTTGAGGCCAGACATGACTGCCATGGGCTTGACTCTGTAGAAACGTGGTTTCCCAGCATGACCGGCCGCCACCCAGTGGACTAGCACCTCCTGGACCTGTGGGATGCTCCAAAGAGGAAAACCACCTACAGAGTAGATAGACAAAGAGGCCAGCCTCCCAGCTTTCTCGTTTCTCGTGGACAAGGTGCAGTGACACCTTCTACTGAGTCCAGCCAGGCTATTCTCCGCAGTGGCCCTGAGTGCCCTGCCCAGCCACCAGGCCCATCTTCCCCGGCAGGAACGTGAGCCCAAGAGTGCCCTAGGGTTGCACGGAGACGGTGGGGTTGTGGTCGTGAGCTCGGGCTCCCACAGACCTGGCGGGAGGCTCTGAGTGGGCCGTGTGCTTGGCCTGTGACCTTGGCAGTGACCTCATCTGCCTCAGATGCCTCCTCCACACTGGACAAGCTAAGTGTCTCTCCTACCAGGGTGGTTTGGGGGTCCCGAGAGCTCATGCTCGCCTAGCCCTCAGCACAGGACGGCCCATTATTAGGAGCCCTGGTCGTCAAGCACTTGCTACCCATTGCTGACAGGGTTGTCACTGTTGGGGAAGCCAGGGAGGGTGCGGCGCTCGAGAGCACAGGCTTTCAAGTCAGAGGGACCTGAGCTGCACCTCCTGTCTGGCCCTTTCTGACTGTGTGACCTTGGACCAGTCTTGATGTTCTCCTTCAACCACTGGAGATGGTGCCAGTGCCCACCTCACAGTAGTACCAAGGACACAGCCAGGTGATGCCCGCACAGCACTTACAGGAGCGCCTGACACAGACCACGTGCTTAATGACAACTTTATTGTAATTAATTTGAATACCACAGCGATCAGAAGTGTCAGCTTTTGGGTGAGACCCCCTGGGCTCCAATCCTCGGATGGTGTGTTTGTAATTCTGATCGATATTAACTAAACGCCCTTCTGTGGGGTCAGTCGGAGAGAGCCTCGGTTCAGGCACACTCACGGGCCGTGGGAGAGCGACCAGGCCACACCCGCAGCAGCCATCACGGTTTTCAGCCTGCTTCCCTGTGAACCAGCGGTTCCACCCGTAGACCCTGTCCCAGACACCGTCCTGGGTTGGCTCAAGGTCGCATGTAGAGGGAAGGCCCCTGTAACGTTGTCGTGAGGTGAGATTGAAGAGAACTCAAATATCCGTCAGAGGGAAGCTGGTGAAGACCTGACGCGCGTTCACTTGATGGAACACCACGCGGTGTTGAAAATGAGGCGAGTTTGCGTCACGTTACGTGAAGAGGTATTGCGAAGATACAAAGGGAAAAGCAAGAGTGGATATGTTAAAGTGAAAAATCAGGTTGTAGGACATTGTTTATTATGATTCCATTTTTTAAAAAACCCATTATGTACGTTTAACCAACAAAGGATTGCTACCTTGCCATACGTGACGAACTCTGCTAACCAAGAAGGTAAAAAAACTCTACTAACTGATAAGGTAAAAGATGGCTCGTCCCATAGAAAAATAGGTAGAGGAGGCGGGCGCGATGGCTCACGCCTGTAGTCCTAGCACTCTGGGAGGCCGAGGCAGGAGGATGGCTTGAGACCAGGAGTTCAGACCAGTCTGAGCAAGAACGAGACCCTTTCTCTACAAAAAATAAAAGAATTAGCCAGGCGTGGTGGTGCACACCTGTAGTCCCAGCTGCTTGGGAGGCTGAGATAGGAGAATTGCTTGAGCCCAGGACTTTGAGGTTGCAGTGAGCCATGAGGCCACTGCACTCTAACCCAGGAGACAGAGCAAGATTCTGTCTCAAAAAATAAAAAAAGAGAGGAAAAATGGGTAAAGGAGATGAACAAGTAATTTACAAAAGAGGAAATCCAAATGGTCAGTAAGTATGGAAATGTGCTCAGCTTCATTTGGGGGTGACAATGGGGGTTGTTGTATTGACTTCAACGAGTTAACCCATGTAAGGCTCTTAGAATGGTGCTTGGCACATGGTAAGTGCTTGGTAAACACCCCTGTTACTGGGCGTTGTTGTACCCTAAGGCATGAGTTGCTGGGGTCATGCCCCAGATGAGCAGACAGGCTGGCAGAGGGGTGGGACCATCCAACCAGATTTAGGCCAGATTCTTGAGGTCCTAGCCTGAGTCACCCCTAACCACTGGTGTGTCTCCTGTTTTCCTGCAGAGCCTCTGTGGCATGTGCCCGCCCAGGCCAGGCTCTCAGCCGTGGCTGGAAGCAGTGGAAGCAAGCTCACCTCCAGGCAGGACGCGGCAGGCAAAGATTCCCCCAACAGGCATTCCAAAGTGAGTCTGGGCCCTGCCCTGCCCCGCCTGGGGAGCCAGGCTTCCGGAGCCGGTGGCTTCGCCTAGGCGCTCGCGTGTTGTGGGCTGGGCAGCTTTACCCACGCGTGAGCACATCGTCCAGTGTCGCACCTTCCACTCAGCACAGGGACTCAGTGCTTGCTCTGGAATTAGAACCATCCAGGTTGACGTCCTGGCTCCGCGGTTTCCTCCCTGTGACGTCAGTCGTGGTAGATGAATTGCTGTAACAGACAAACCCCGAATCTGAGTGACCTCGTACAACAGATGTTTATTTCCCTGTCATGTAATAGCGAGCAGCCCTCCACATGGTGATTCAGGACCCCAGGCTCTCTCCCTCTTGTGGCTCTGCTGTCCCTCAGGCCTCGAGCCCTCTGCTGGGTCCCTGCATCTTTCCAGTGGTGGGAATGGGAAGGAGAGAGGGTCGTGTGGGGGTTTTCTATCCCAGGCCCGGAAATAGCATGAATCGCTTCTGCGTGCGTGGCAGTGCCCGGGACTCCAACACGTGGCCACACCTCACTGCAGGGCAGCTGGGAATCGGAGTCTTGCGTGTCCAGGAGGAGCTAGTCGGAGTGAGCTTTGCGCAGTCTCTGCGTCCATTCACCCAGTAGGTGTTGGACAAGCACTTGCGACATGCCAGGCATCAGGACCACAGTGACGAGGAGGACAGACCAGACCCTGTCCTCAGGAAGCTGACATCCCAGTGGGGGCAACAAGCAGTGAGCAGATAAACAGAGTCCGTAACGCTGAGAACTGGTTCTCGCTGAGAAAGCACAGCTAAGGGGAAAGCGAGTGGCAGGCGCCGCTGCGTTAGCATGCCGTGGTCAGAGGAGACCTGTGAGGTGGTGGCCTTTAAGCCGGAACCTTGAATGAAGTAGGGGAGACCCACGAAGACACCCGAGGACCAAGCATTGCAGGCAGAGGGAACAGCAAGTGCCACGGCCTGAGCAGGGGTAGTGCCAGCGTGTTCCAACAACCGCGAGGGCCACAGTGGCCGGAGCAGAGTGACAGGGGCGGGGAGGGGAGATGAAGCTTGAGGCCGAACATGGGACCGAATCACGGAGGCCTCACGGGCTGTGGTGAGGACTCTGGCTTTCCCCTGAGTACGATGGAGCCGTGCGGAGTTCTGAGCAGGGGAGGCACATCTAACACAGGTGCTCACGGCTTCCCTCTGGCTGTGGGTGGGGAACAAATGGGGCGGGCAGGGCGGGGAGACCAGGGAGGAGGCCGGGGTGCCGGCCCAGCGGGAGGCAGAAGGGGCAGGCCCTCGGTCTGTTTGGAAGACACAAGCAACAGGGTTTGCTGTTGGACCGGCAGCCTCAGGGAGACTCCACAGCTCTTGGCTGGGCAGCTGAAAGGATGGTGGGGCTGTTTCTGAGACGGGGAGGGGACAGGTTTAGGAGGGAAGGCCCAGAGCTCAGTTCCAGATATGGTGAGCTGGAGACGTGGGAAGCACATTCTGTACACGTGGTCTGTTCCTGAGCAACCCATGAGGCAGGGTTTTTATCACCCCCTTTTGCAGATATAGAAACTGAGGCAAAGAGAGGGCGAGTCACTTTGCCCACGGTGACACGGCCTGTACGCAGGGAGCCAAGATCGGAAACTGTCAGGTTCCAGGGTTCACACTCAGGCAAAGGGAAGCCCTGGGGAGGGCAGATTTGTCCCTGTCCTGGCATCGAGGAATGACACACTTCTCTTGCCTTCCAGGGAGAGCCTCAGTACTCAAGTCATTCCAGCAGCAATACCCTCTCCAGCAATGCATCCAGCAGCCACAGCGATGATCGCTGGTTCGACCCCCTGGACCCCCTGGAGCCGGAGCAAGACCCCCTCTCCAAGGGTGGCTCCAGTGACAGTGGCATTGACACCACCCTGTACACCTCCAGCCCCAGCTGTATGTCCGTGGCCAAGGTGCCTCGGCCCACCAAGCCACACAAGCCCCCTGGAAGTATGGGCCTTTGTGGCGGGGGACGCGAGGCTGCTGGGAGGTCCCACCACACAGACAGGCGTCGGGAGGTGTCCCCTGCCCCCGTGGTTGCTGGCCAGAGCAAGGGCTACCGGCCGAAGCTGTACTCTTCCGGCTCCAGCACCCCTACGGGCCTGGCTGGGGGCAGCCGAGACCCACCGAGGCAGCCCAGGTAAGGTATTGCACCTAGTCTGGGTCCTTCAGGGCGGCGGTCCCCAATCTTCCTGGCACCAGGGACCAGTTTCATGGAAACAATTTTTACGCAGAGGGGGGACGAGGTGGAGGGGTATCAGTCAGGCAGTGATTCGAGCAATGGGGAGCGGCTGTAAACACAGATGAAGCTTCACTCACTGGCCCTGCTCACCTCCTGCTGTGCAGCCTGGTTCCCAACAGGCCACACGCCGGTACCAGACCATGGCCTGGGGGTTGGGAACGGCAGCTCTCGGGGATCCTGACCGCCTTCTACTTCCCCCAGTCCTACTTCTGTCCTGATAGGTGGGGTTCCCCTCCCTAGAACATGCTCCCAGATGCACGTGCTTACACACTAGTTTGCCGACAGAATTGGGAGGCTCGGGGACCACTCCCTCCTGCCCATCCATCAGCTTTCAAGGACCCCAGATGGAAGAAGAGAAGCCCCTGGGCGTCTGTCTGTCTTCCTCTGTCTCTGTTTCTCTCTGACCTTCTGTCTCTTTTTTCTTCTCTCTCTGCTGAGACCAAGAGTTTTTTATGCTTTTGGAGCGGTCACAGACTGTATCTCTTAGGAGTGTATTTATCTGGAAGTAATAGGAAACCTGACCCACAGTGGCTTAAACAAATAGCGGTTTCACAGTCCCCTGACATGAAGTCCAGAGAGGGCATAGCCCGGCTGGTACAGCAGCTCAGGGAAGGCCTCTAGGACTGGTACTCTGTCTTCCTGCTTCGCCATCCTTACCTGCCGACTGTGTCTCCCTGGTCTCAAGATGGCTGTGGTGGCCTGCGAGTGGCAGCGGGTGAGCAGGGAACAGAGGGGAAGGTTGTAGCCTCTGTACCGATTTTCAACCCACTCGCTGGGCCCCACCCAGAGCGTCTGATTCATTAGGTCCAAGTGGGGCCTCAGAGTTTGCATTCTGTAAAGTTCCCCATAGGTGCTCATGCTGCCGGTCCCAGGACCGCACTTCGAGAGCCGCTGGTAGAGGGGCAGGGAGAGGAGTGAGAGGAACAGGCTTTGACCAACCAGCAGCCTGGAGTGCAGACCGCAGGCACGTGGGGATGGATGAGGGCGATGAACCGCGTCTCGGGAAAATGCACAGAGATGGAGGCCCTTGGCAGAGTCAGAGGGCTCAGCTCAGCCACGGACCCCTTACAGCTCTGGGGGCCAGGCAGGCTCGCTGTGCTGCAGTCCCCAGCGCTGGCCCCAGAGGCCACAACCTCGCTGCCCTTCCCCGACCACGTGTGGACGTCGGGGAGCGAGAGCCTGTATCCAGCACGCGCTTGGCACAGGGGGTCTTTACCTCCCCAGGCTTCCCGACACTTTCGCCAGACCTCACACCCGCTTCTCTCCGCACAGGGCACGAGTGCTTGGACCGTGGCCTCAGGTCCCTGTGCCCGCAGGTCCCTGTGCCCGCGCCCCACGGCAGAACTGTGCCTGTGTCTGTACGGAAATACCCGTGTAAAAAAGGTGAAGCAGTGGTTTCCGAAATAATACTTAGCCTACGTGGGATGCTCTTTCATCTCGTCTAGTCTGTCGAAAAATGTTTAATGCTCATCAATCCCTGCTTAAATGATTTCATGACTTACCGGGGTTCTCTGACAGATTTGAAAGCCACTGTGTTTGAGAGGCTGTAGCGTCAGCACTTGCCTGGGCGCCTGATCCAAGCAGCCCCGGGAAGGGCTGGAGGAGGGAGGGAGAGACTTCCAGAGTCAGTTCTCTGTCTCAGTCCGCTCCCTAGGCAAGTAGTTCCTCAGCTTTTGAATTTACAGACTCTTGAACAGCTCCTGAGACACATGTAAAACTGCGCCCACCGAGAGGGACGTGGGGCCTGGGTCTCGGTGTAGCCCAGTTCTGGGCACAGGCCCACCATGTTCATGAACCTGAACGACTGTGGGGTTTTGAAATTCCAACTGTAAAGGCAGCAAGAATGGCAGTAGATTGTGGCTGAGGCAAGGAGGGTGGGTATAAAATTACCCCGTGTCTGAGGGAAGCATTTGCTGAACCCAGAAATAAGGGAAGAAAATGGTAGAGGAGCCGGCTACAAAAGACGGCCCTGCGATTGGGAGCTTTAATTTGCATGCAGACAATTGATGCTAATTGCAAATCATTCTTATCTACTCATTAAAGCCGCTTCCTGAAGTTTTCTCCTAGGCAACCAGGCTGTAGTGTGGAAGAGCATTTCCCAAAATGGGGTGCTGGAGGTGATTTGGGTGGTACAGGCGGAAAGTGTTTTGTTTTAAATGGATATCTGCTTGCTCTAATGAGTATTAAGGAAAAGTGTTTCCAGCTCATCCCCTGATTTTACTGATACTGCCTTGAACAAGTTAAGGAAAATACGAACTGATTTAAAGAACCATATTCGTGGAGGGTAAGAATGTGGACTCCAGAGTCAGCCCACCTGGGTTCAAGCCCACCCTCTGCCATGTCTTGGCTGTGTGGCCCTCGGCAAATGACTGATCCTCTCTGGGCCTCAGTTTCCTCATCTGTGACATTGGAGATTAAACCACATGCCTACCTCATAGGGACCTGGTGAGGATTAAATGAGCCCTTGTAACAGTACCTGGCAGTGGACCTCAGGCCGGCCTGTCACTGAAATCACAGGGTGGGTGGGAGGGGTGTTATTTAAAAAAAAAAAAAAGCCAGGGTGCAGTGGCTCACACCTTTAATCCTAGCACTCCGAGAGGCCAAGGCAGGAGGATCACTTGAGCCCAGGAGTTTGAGACCAGCCTGACTTAACAGCAAGACCCCGTCTCTACAAAAAACTTAGAAAAATTAGCAGGGCGTGGTGGTGTGCACCTGTAGTCCCAGCTGCTCTGGAGGCTGAGGCAGGAGGATCGCTTGAGCCCAGGTGCTGGAGGTCGCAGTGAGTTATGATGACACCACTGCACTCTAGCCTGGGTGACAGCGTGAGACTCTGTCTCCAAAATAGAAAAAAATAGAAGGGAAGGATGGGTTGGGCAGGTACAACACGAGCAGGAGCAGCACGTGCAAGGGCCCTGCGCGGGTGGGGGACTGCTGCCGCAGCTCGGAACACAGGCTCCTCGGCTCACATGTAGAAAGCGAGGGGCGGCTGATGGAGGCTGGGGAGGGCAGCCGGGTGCTGCCGACTCCGTTATGGAGCTCGGCAGATTTGTGTTCCGAAAGATGGGGCTGGGGGCCAGACAGGAGATGAAGTCTGAGGGAGGGGGCCGAGGCCAAGATCTGAGCGGGAAGGATGTGGACCTGACGGGAGGACGCAGCAGCCGTGGATGCGGCAGCAGATGGCATTGCCAGGATGTGAGGAGGAGGGAGATGCAGGTCAGATGGAGCCAGCGCCGTGCCAGTGTCCAGGCAGAGCGCCAGGCGCGACGCCGCTGCAGACCGGAGCGCTCGAGAGTCCTGAGGAGAGCACACGGGGCTGGCCAGGCCACAGGGGAGTGTTGCTTGTCGCACGCTGACCACCTCAGCGCCCGCTGTGTGCCAGGCGCCATGCAAGACGCTGCGGTCCAGCAGACTCCTTACGGAGCTGCCGTTGTCCTGGACACACAGACGACTGAACCGCCACACGGTGTGATGGTGGCGACCGTGCTGAGCAGGGCAGAGCAGGGCTCCCGGGGGGCCTCTCCGAGGTGTGTCGTGGGAAGCCAGGGAGCGACCCAGGTAGACCTGAGGGTGAACTCATTTGCAGTGCTCCCGACGAGCTCAGGTGGCCAGAGCGGGTGGAGCAGGTGGGACAGAGGAGAGAATGGCTGGAGGTCAGAGTGGCGAGTGGCGGGAGCCGGGTCTGGCAGGTCTGTTGACTGCGGTCGGATGCTGGGATTTGGTTCTGAAGACGTGCGAGCCCTGGGAGACGTTTGAGCGCAGAATCCGACTGACTTTTCTAAAAAGACCCCCCTGGGCTCCTCTGGGAGAAACGGACTGTTTGTGGGGGGAGAATGGAGGGCAGAACTTGAAGGCCGCCAGGAAAGGGAGGGGCCCCGCCGTGCCCACACGGGGAACCCCCCACCCCTGCCCTCCCTGCGTTCCAGCCCCTGCCATGGAAGCCTGTAGCAGCTTGTGCCTGTCCGTGGCGTCAGTGACTTCACACACACTCCCTCCAGACGCCGGTCCTGGGAGCCCGGCTGCCAGGCGTGCTGCCAGGCGCCACTGCCCGCCGCGGGCGCCACGGTGGGCTGAGTGATCCCAGGCGGGCAGCCACCTGGCCCCCGCCCTCTCCTGAGGCGGCGCACACTGCAAAGCTCCCTGGGCTTCCAGAGCCATTTGTCAGAGCTGTTTAGGAGCGATCAGAGGCTCCCTGCTCCACCTGGAGCTGACGCAGCCGGGCGTTCCCAGGCGGGCAGGAAGCACGTGGCCTCTCCGAGCCAGGCATCTCCGGGCTTGTCTTCTGGGGGCACAGGCCTGAAAGGTAATCCGGGGTCTTAGGATCCACTGGCCTCCTCCTGCCTGTGTGTGTTAGGAGGCACATGACAGAGACCTACTTAGAGAGTCACAGTCAGCTTGGGAGGAGGAACCCAGGCCGTCTCCTGGACCTCAAGGGAATGAGGGAGCCACGCAGAGACCTGTGGGGAGAACGGGCAGTGCAAAGGCCCTGAGGTGTGTTTGAGGAGGAGCTTGCGCGTAGCTGCGGCAGAGCGAGGGGAAGGAGTCAGGTGCTGCAGACAGAGGAGACCCAGCAGGTGGGTGGCACCTGGCGGGAGGCTCAGGCTGTTACCCTAATGCAGTGGCACCACAGAGAGTGCTGCGCAGAAGAGTTCCAATGTGACTCACACGTTCACGGGGTCACTCTGGCTGTGTGTCGAGGCTGTGGAGGACGCAGGAGGAGGCAGGGGGCCCAAGGAGGCCACTGCAGTGATCCAGGCGGGTAGCCGGTGGCGAAGGCAGTGAGCAGTGGTTGGGTAGGATCTGTGTTGGGTCGTTACCCCTCGTCCTGTCTGCGTCCACTGCCTGAAGACCTGTTGCTTCCGCTCCTCAGGCCACCAGGAGAATGTGGCTGCTCCACGGCTCCTACACTGGACATGATAATTCCAGCCACATGATTCGACTCGCAAATCCATGATAGACATCAGGGAGAGAAAGCAAGATTGGCCAGGCAGCCAGGGGCCTGCCTGGCGTGTGCGGGTGAGCAGGGCCATTTCCAGGCTCTGCCTCTGCCTGCCTGTGTCCAGACCTCGGCCCCGCTGCTTACCGGCCACGTGACCTCCCCGGGCCCCTTCCCTGAGGCTCAGTTTCCTCAGCTGTGAAATGGGGGTAATATTGGCATCTGTTGTTTACAGTTGTGGGAACGAACTGAGATCGCAAATTTAAGGAACTTAGCACAGGGCCTCAGACACAGCTGAGGTTCAGAAATGTCAGCTGCTACTGTGTCTTCTTTGGTTTATTATGTATTTATCATTGCGGTCATCATTGAGAGCACAGGATGATGGTTAAAAGCATCGTCTCTCGAGCCAGACTGCCTTGGTTTGCATCCTGGCTCCGTCTCCTGCCAGCTACAGCATTTGGGCAAGTTATTTGGTATCTCTGGGCCTCAGTTTGCCCCACCTGAAACACGGGAGTGGTGGTAGTTCCTGCCTCGGGGGGTTTCTGGGACAACTAAATGAAGTGAGATGCTTAGAGCAAGGCCTGGTGGCATCCCCGGGCTTAAAGCAGTCAGCCCCCTCCCTACCGCCTACACCGCCACTGCTGAAGGCAGGACCACCGCTCGCCCTCTGTGTGCCTGTTGCCCACCTGGGACCGCCCATCCGGCCCCCTTCGGAGTCCCCAGGGCTGGACAGACCAGAAGCGTTCCACACGCTCACGCAGCTGGTGTGATCTCTCTACCTGGCCTCTGGTGTTTCAGCTTTATTTGTAAGGCACAAAACCTTTTGCTTCCACAAAATCTTAAACGTTCCCCTAAGATACAAAACAGATGAGCGCGGCCTCTCTGGTTAAAGGTGGGAACGGGAGAGCAGGATGCCTGCCCCCACCACCCGGTCCGGTCTGAGCGCCGGGCCGTTAGCGCCGGGCACACGGCTTTGCACACATGACCTCCCGAGGCGGGTGCCGTCATTGCCTCATTTCTCAAAGGAGGATGCCGAGGCTCGCTGAGGGGAAGGGACTGAACCTAGGATGTCCTGTCCAGCATGTCAGTTGGAGCCGGGATTGGAACCTGGGGCAGGTGGACGGTAAAGCCCACGTTCTTGTCCGCCACGGTGCTGCCCCATTTCCCAAGTGGATGCCGAGGCCTAGGGAGGACACGAGCCCCATGGGAGCGTCAGAGAGGAAGTACGTTCGCTCTGTTGGCTGTCAGGTGGGGCAAGAGCTCCACCCTGTGCAGCACACCTGGACTGGTGTCACCAAGAAATGACCAAGTGTGCCTGGCACCTGGCCTGGCTCATGTCCCTGGGGTGTGTGGGAAGGGGACGCGACTCAGAGGGCCGGATGGAGACACACAGCGTATTCAGGGGAGCAGTTGTCTGTCACGGCCGTACCATGCTAGTAGAGATTGAAGACAGGGCCAGGCGTGGGAATGCTTGGGTCACAGGTGACAAGATCCCAGCCCAGTTGGAGGAAGTTTGTTTTTTTATGTGTTTATTTTTAATTGAGAGATAATTACATATATGGGGTATAATGTGGGTTCGATGTTTGTAAACATTATGGAAAGATTCACTCAAGCTAATGTACTGATCGCCTTACCAACTTATTTTTCTTTGTGATGAGAACATTAAAAATCTATTCCTTTTGCATTTTGAAATATACATTATTATTAACCATGGCCCCCACGGAGTGCCATAGATCACTTAAACTTATTCCTCCAGTCTGCCTGAAACTTTGTACGCTCTGATCAGCACCTTCTCTTCTCCCTGCTCCCCCCCCCCAGAAAGGTTATTATCTCACAGAACGATGTCCCCGAGTTAGGACGGGCCCCAGGATTGGGTCATTTATTGACTCCAAGACCCAGATTCTTCCCCTGTTTTTGTTCTGCCTCCATCGGCCGACAGGTGGGCTCCTTGAAAGTGTCTAAGTGGCTGTCACTCAGCTGTTAGCCACAATGCCCAGTGGAAGAGGTGGTGATATTTTCTGCAAGTGTGTGTGTGTTTTAACAAAGAAATCTTAACAAAGAAATCCTCTTAACAAAGAAGTCACCCAGCAGGCAGTCCCCACCCACACCTATGACATCTCCCTGACCAGAGTAGGTCACACCAAACTTGCCCCAGACAAGTGGCATCAACCAATCAGGATTTGCGCTCCAGTTGCTGTCAAGTAGCCTTCCTCAGGCTGACATGAGTGACATCCGCCTTGGTTTGCAGGGTAAAGGGGTTAGGGTGACACCCCATTGTGTCTGCCCAGGAGCGGAAGAGGTAGCAAAGGCATCCGAAAGAGCAGTGGGTGCGGCCGGCTGGCAAATCCAGGACAAAGGGCTTTGCTCTCTCTCTCCCTTTGTTTCAAGGCATCTCTTGTTTTGTCAGCTCGCGGGAATTAAACATGCCTGCTGACAAAGTAGAGAAATAAGTACCGTAGGAAATGAAAGTTAGGGTAAAATATATCTGTGGAGTGGACCCTCTGTAGCCTTTGCAAAGAGAGAGGCTTGTGTGTGCTGATGTGGAGAGATCTCTAGAACATACCGTTAAGGGCAAGAACCAGGTGCAGGGCAGGCTTATGATACGCTGCCATTCATTTTAGAAAGAAACAGCTGGGAGGACACACTCCCTCTCCCGCAAGCGTGCCTGTGTCTGCCTGGATGCTCTGAGGAAGAAGAAAGAGCCGGCCGTGGTTGCCACGAGGAGGGAGACAGATACCAGAGGGCCGCTTCCTTTTCATGTGGTTCCATTTGTCTCTTATTTGGTACATGCTACCCGTCATTCCTACCTTCGAAGATAATCCACTAGTGCCCGCTCCTCCAGAGACTTTTCCCTAAACTTGTGCCAACCCAATGCTCGCAAACATGTCGACCGTTACCCAAAACAGGAAAAGCGTTTTACGTTACAGTCCAGCGTGGACAGCTGGAAGCAAGTTTCACAAAACTGCTTAGCCCTTACCTTGCATGATGTCACTGGCCTTTTTTTATTCTGGTTTTTTTTTTCCCCTTAATAATGGTCAAGACTTACTAAATTGATTTGATGACCCACAGTTTGAAAATCATTGTACATTTTCTTTCTGTAAAAAAAAAATCATATTATATATAGGCATATTTATTTATAAAATGTATATACTTAAAATACATATTATATATAAATGTGTGTTTATATGTGTGTGTGTGTGTGTGTATATTTTGTTGTTGTTGTTGTTGTTGTTGTGAATTTTTGTGGTTTAAAATGAAAGACTCTAGGCCGGGCGCGGTGGCTCACACCTGTAATCCTAGCTCTCTGGGAGGCCGAGGGGGGAGGATTGTTTGAGCTCAGGAGTTCGAGACCAGCCTGAGCAAGAGCGAGACCCCATCTCTACTAAAAGTAGAAAGAAATTAATCGGACAACTAAAAATACATAGAAAAAATTAGCCGGGCATGGTGGCTCATGCCTGTAGTCCCAGCTACTCGGTTGGGTGTTGTTAAGAAAAAAAAGAGCCATGGTTTGCACCATGCCTTTTTCCCATTTACTATAGCTTGGACATCCGTCTTCATCCATAAACAGAAATTCATCTTCTAAGCGCTGGCTGCGTAGTTTTCATTCCTAAGGATATGCTCAGAACTGTCTATTAACCCCCTACTAAAAGTCATCAGGCCATTTCTGCCTTTTCTTGGTTACAAACAGTGCTACAGAGACCATGACGTCTGCCTGCATGGACTTATGCTTCCTTCCTATGGCATTTATTTCTGGGAGGCCAAATGTAAGGCTAAGGCCATTTACCCTTCAGTTCTCAGTTCAAATGCTGTTGCCTCCTTGGGGAAGCCTTCCCGACTATTCTCAGTGTTATGAAGTCCATTCCCAGTGTTATATGCATCAGTGACTCTCTGGACATCCCCTACCAATACATGACCTTTGTCCCATTAATAGGTGTTGCTGAATTGTAGAAAGCATACGTAGTTACTTTTCAAATTCAATCTGACAATCTGTCTTTTTTTTTTGAGACAGAATCTCGCTCTGTTGCCCTGGTTAGATTGCAGTGGTGTCATCGTAGCTCACTTCAACCTCCAACTCCTGGGCTCAAGCAATCCTCCTGCCTCAGCCTCCCAAGTAGCTGAGACTACAGGCATGCACCACAACACCCAGCTAATTTTTCTCTTTTTAGTAGAGATGGAGTCTCGCTCTTGCTCAGGCTGATCTCGAACTCCTGAGCTCAAACAATCCTCCCCCCTCGGCCTCCCAGAGAACTAGGATTACAGGTGTGAGCCACCGCGCCCGGCCTAGAGTCTTTCATTTTAAACCACAAAAATTCACCATCTTAGACTATTCATTTCTCCCTACTGATTCAAGTCACCATTTGGAGTCATTTCCTTCAGCCCGAGGACTTTTTTTTATTTCATAATAGACAAATGTGCTAGCAACAAATTCTCCTAGTCTTTGTTTATCTGGGAACATCTTTATGTTGCCTTCATTTTTCAAGGATAGTTTTGCTGGATATAGAATTCTTTGTTCATAATTTTTTTTGTCTTTCAGCACTTTGAAAATGACATTCTATTCCATTGTTCCAAAGGAGAAGTCAGCAGTTAATTATATTGATGCTCCTCTGTAGGTGATAAATCCTCTTTCTCTTGATGCTTTCAAGATGTTTATCTTAGCATCTGATTTCAGCTCTTTTTGAAGGTGTGAATCTTTTTGTATTTATCCTACTTGGGGTTTGTTGAGCTTCTTAGATGTGTAGATTAATGTTTTTCATCAAATTTAGGAAGTTTTCAGCTACCGTTTCTTCAGATCTTTCTTCTGCCCATTTCTCTCCTCTCTTTCCCTTCTGAAACTCTTGCTGTGCACACAGCAGTCCCCTTGACCCTGTTCCAGAGGTTCTGCTCTGGAGGAACTGTGTTCACTGAGCTGGGGGAGGTGGAGAGCCCCAGGCCAAAATACCACAGACATCCTCTCTTCTTACCTGAAGTTCAGCGGTTTTTCAAGCATAAATGCTTCTCAGATTGCTGTACACCTTTGGGCAACTTTCAGGGTACTCTTGGTCACTTTTGTCCTCTTTGGGGAGGAGATTTGCCCGTCTTCTCATTTAGCCATAATCAAAAGTCCCATCCTTTGATATTGCTAGATTTACTTTCAAAATGGATTTATTAATTTATACTACAAGTGTATTAATTTTCTCATTGAATATCTCTTACTCAGAATGGACTTGGAATTTTATTAAAAGTTTCTGCAAGTTGATTTGCTGCAACAGGGAGAGCAGTTGGTTTCCCCAAGAGTGGGGTCTAGTTGACAGCACCAGGTTCATCGTGGCATTAATTCAACAAGAATCCAGCATTCGGATTCTCAAGCTGTGGTTTTAGATTTGTTTAGCCGGAATGGCATCTGACATGTAGTAGGTGCTCAAGAAATACTTGAATGGGCTACATAGCAAGATATATTTTTAAGTAAAAATAAGATCACAAGGTACAGTACAATATATTAGTATGATCCTAGTTATATAAAAACAAAATCCTCCCACCTACCCCCCAAAACAGTCCTCTTTCTCCAGTTGTGCACATACATATGTTTTTAACGTGTAGGAAAAGGTCAAGAAGGAAATAGAGCAAACTGTAAACCATGGTTACCTCTAGACATGAGTGGGCAGGTGGGACCCCCCTTTAGCTGCACAGGTTGTACGGAGGAGACCAGTGGTGACGTTTTCAGATTCCCACGGAGGAGCCGAAGGTACCAGAAGGCCACTCCTCGGGTGGAGTTGGGCGCCGTGCAGACATCTTTCCCTTTTCTCCAGAGAGGCTTCCGTGTCATTGGAATTTTCCACAGCAGTGATGTATTTGTGTCTCGCTTGTGTAAAAGAACTTTTTTGATTCCCAAGAGAAAATTTCAATAACCACTGTTTTGCCAAATGTGGGACGGATTGTTTAATCTCTTTCATGTTTGCTTTGCAGTGACATGGGCTCGAGGGCTGGCTACCCCACTCAGGTTTACAAAACTGCCAGCGCGGAGACTCCTCGGCCCTCCCAGCTGGCCCAGTCCAGCCCCTTCCAGCTCTCCACCTCCGTCCCCAAGTCCTTCTTCTCCAAGCAGCCTGTGCGGAATAAGCACCCAACAGGGTGGAAGAGAACCGAGGAGCCCCCTGCACGGCCGCTCCCCTTCGCTGACCCGAAGAAGTAAGTGCCTGGATGTCCAGCGAGGCGCCCCAGAGCCAAGCCGGGGTGTCGCTGGGGCAGAAAGAGGGTGCTGCCTCACTCTCTCATTGCAAAGGGGACTCTGCGCCAGTCTACACAGCTGCAGATGAGATGGACAAGAGTCCCACTCTGGGGGAGCTGGCATTCCCGCTGGGGTGATGGATAATTAATACAGTGAACAAGAAAAGCGTGCGGCAGGTCAGGTGGTGGCCAGCACTGTGCGTGTGCAGATGAAGAACATTCCAGGGAGGGGGAATGACAGCTACAGAGGCCCTGAGGCAGGACCGTGATCGGAAGGTCGGGTGGCTGGTCGGGTGGCTGGACGAGTAGGGGGAGGCGGAGGGGACGTGAGGTCAGAGACGCAACAGGGAGGGATCGTGGGGGATCTCGTGGGCCACGTGTCAGGCCTTTGGCATCTGCCGTGAGATGGAGCCACGGAAGGGTGTGGAACTGAGGAGGAGGGACACGATCTAAATTGGGTGTTCACGGGGTCGCTGTGGCTGCATGCGGGGAGCCACCCGCGAGGAGCAGAGAGGAGCTGCTGTCAAGGTCCAGGCAGAGACGCGGGGGCGGGAACAGGGTGGAGGGCGTGGAGGGTGAGAAGGGGGCGGATTCCGGAGAGATCGCCTGAAACGGGAGCAGACCGGGTTTGCTGACAGGTTGGATGTGGCATGTGAGAGAGAGAGAGAGGTTGAAGATGACAGTGTCTCGAAGCCTGAAGGATGGATTCGCCTCGAGCTGAGCCAGGGACTGCGTGAGAAGCAGACTTGGGGAGAGCGCCGGGGCTCGATTCTGGGAGCTTTGCGGGTGACGTGCAGTGGGACATCAGGCGCAGACGTGGAGGAGGCTGTTGGATGAGAGTCGAGTTCAGCGGGAAGGTCAGGCTGGAGGGAGAACTTGGGGTGTCGTCAGCCTAGAGCTATGAGCCTGAAGAGCCCCCGAGGCGGGAAGTGTGGTTGGAGAGGGAGAGGTTTGCACCTGAGACCGCTCAGCTGTGAACCAAGGCGCTGCCCAGGTGAGGGGAGCCTGGGAGCCTGGGGTGATGCCCGAGAGAGGTCAGACCGGATGAGCCCGAGAACTGAGCGTAGGATCGAGCCTCCGGAGGTCTCTCAAGGGTTCAGGAGAGAAGGGTGAGGCAGCTATGTGAGCAGCTCATTTGAGGCATTTTGCTTTAAAGAGAAAGAGGAGAAGGGTATACAGTTAAACAGTTTTTGGCCTGGGCAGCAGCTCATGTCTGTCATCTTAGCACTTTGGAAGGCCAAGGCGGGAAGATCACTTGAGGCCTGGAGTTTGAGACCAGCCTGAGCAAGAGCAAGACCCCATCTTTACAAAACAATAGAGAAAAATTAGCTAGGCATGGTGGTGCACACCTGTAGTCCCAGGTACTCAGGAGGCTGAGGCAAGAGGATCATTTGAGCCCAGGAGTTTGAGGTTGCTGTGAGCTATGATGACACCTCTGCACTCTAGTCCAGGTGACAGAGCACAAGACCCTGTCTCCACAAGAAAAAAAAAAGTTTTTGTTTTTTAATTGGAGGATATGATAGCTAACATTTACTGAGCACTCACCATATGCCAGGCTCAGTTCTAAGGCTTTTTTTTTCTTTTGTTTTCTTTGTTATTTTTTATAGAGTTGGGGTCTCACTGTGTTGCTCAGGCTGGTCTCAAACTCCTGGCCTCAAGCAATCCTCCCACCTCGGCCTCCCGAAGGGCTAGGATTACAAGCATGAGGCTCTGCTCCCACCCTCTAAGTTCTTTTATGTGAACTAATTCCCTGAATCCTCACAACTGCTCCATGAGGTGGACCTGTTCTCCCCATTTTACAGATGAGGCCGCTGAGGCCCAGGGTCACACAGCTGGTGAGGGATGGAGCCTGAATCAGAGCCCAGGAAGCCTGGCCCAAGGCTTATGTTCTCTCTGGTGAGGGGCTCTGTCCTCCTCCACTCTGTTCTTCGTGACGTCTTCTTTCATGACCTGGATAGGGGCATTAAAATTTGTGGGTGACACAGAGCTTGGAGGGAGAGAGGTGTGAGGAGACAGAAACGGTGTCCCTGGAGACGGCGGCAGGCGAGCATGCTGAACTCCACACTGAGAATCCAGTTCAGGGCCCGAGAGCCAGAGGGGATTCCAAAAACTAGATTCTCCTCGTTGGCTTCTTTGCTGAAAACCTCCGGCGTGCCCCCCACTCCCAGCATTAATGACGAAGGCTCATGTTCACTGAGCACACATTCTGTTCCAGGCACCATGTTCTTTGCCCAGACCTTGCACCATCTGCCCCTCAGCTCTCCGCCCTCACTCCCCTCGCCCCACCCCTGTCACTCGCTGCCCCTCCCGCTCCCCACACAGGCCACCGCGGGGTCTCTGCACTGGCTGGCCGCTGCCGGGAATGCCCGTCCTCCAGATCCCAGCCGGCTCCGCCAGGGCCCCATCTAATGCCACCCCTCAGACGGGCCTTCCCAGCCTCAGGTGGCCCCTGCTGTCATTCTCTGTCACTGTTCCACTGCCCGTTTCCTGACCCACCTGACACGGTGGGTGCTCGGTCGGTGACCGTGAGCCGGGGATCTTGTTTATTCTCACGGCAGCCCCCGTGGGGAGGTGCTCTGAGGCTCCCACTTTGCAGCGTGGTCAGAAGGTCGGGCCCCGTGATGGCCCGTTGCGCTCCCCGACGCCCCGCAGCTCTGGCGGCCCTGCCCTGTGTGCGCTGCTCCCTCCCCCTGGGTCCCTGTGTGGATTCGAAAGGGCTGCTGGAGCCGAGGACCGCAGACTAGTGGCCTCAGCAACAGAAACGTGTTGTCTCACCGTCCTGGAGCCGTGAGGGAGAAACCTGTTCCAGGCCTCTCCTGGCGTCTGGTGGCTGCCGGCAATCTCCGGTGTTCCCTGGCACGTAGATGCATCACCCGGTCCCTGCCTTCCCCTTCACGTGGTGTTCTCCTGTGTGTGCGTCTCTGTGTCCACTTTTTGCAAGGACATCAGTCATATTGGATGAGGTTCTACCCTAATGGCCTCACTTTAACTTGATCACTTCTGTAAAATGGACCCTATTTCCAAACCAGGTCCCATCTGGAGATGCTGGGGTGGAGGGCTTCAACAGACTTTTTGGGAGGACCCAGTTCAACACAGCATACCACCCTCTGGTCTTGGCACAGGTGTGCCTTCCTCAGAGAAGCCCTCCCAGCCCCTGCATGCGGCTCAGCTGTCCCGCTGACCCCAGACTTCTTCCCTTCCGCAGCCTCTGGCCCGGGACACAGTGACTCACTTCCTCTCTGTCACCCCCACTGGACTGAGAGCTCTGGGAGAGCAGGGACACCCTGCGAGCCCCACCCAGGCCCAGCACACAGTAGGTGCTCAGAAGATATGGGTGGGTGGACGACACCCCTAAATAGACAACTCCTTTTTCCCCAGTGCTAAGATCCAAAGATGGCGTTTTACACGTGTGTTTGTGTAAACATATGTAAACCAGATACAGAAAATATTTGGGGACACAAATGAAATAGTTTCATGGTTCCTTGCAGAACTTATTAATTTAGTTGCAGGTACATTTTTGAAATCATGTAAAATATTAACTTTGAATTATTGCTTTTATCCATATACTCCCATTTCATGAAGCTGTTTCATTCAAACGCTCCCTAAGCATTTTGGAGATAGTGTCCTTGTCATTGTTAGAGGCACTTTTGAGTCACCTAACCTAGTTTTCCAGAAGACATCATTTTCTCTTCTAGCTAATTATTTGAGATTAAACATGTTTTTTTAAAATCCATGTACAGTGCAGGTTCTCAAATTGTATGCCAAGGCACAAGAACCCATTTGTATGATTTATTTACCTGCACTTGTGAACACCTACTCCGCCAAGCCCCACCTGAGCCCTTCGCCTACGTTGATGCATTTACTCTTCACTACGGAACAGCGAGGTGTTGGCAGTTTGCATCCCACTTTCCAGGTGACAGACTCGTGGCAGAGAACAGCTGAGTTGATTGCCCAGGTCCACTCCTTTGGTTGAGGTTTAATCACTGCAAATGTGACGATTGTTGCATTTGTAGTTTGTCCCCCTGAGGTCCCCACATACTATGAGCTTATGTCGCCTGGGAAGTGAGGGCAGTGTGATAACCTGCCTCTCGTGGCTGCCACCAGGAGCGAAAGCATTCACACCTGAAACACACCAGCCACAGGGCAGGGGCTCATGTCACCCAGAGGTGCATGGTGAGCACTGCCTTCAGCCCAAGCAAAGCCTGGGTGGCTCAGAGCATCCGGCAGACACAGTTCTGAGTGTCCTCAGCTTACTGTGCCTCATTTTCCCCGTCGCACCAGGGGAGGACAGGAGTGCCCGCATCGTAGAGGTGATGTGAGGATTCGGTGAGCTCACAGCAAGCGTTCCGTCATTGTTGGCTGGGCCGATGGGCCCTGGCATCTATCTAGTGGTTGACACCTGGCATTTGGACTCCCTCCTTGCTTGGGTTTAGGGGCCTCCAGGTCCAGCTCAGTGCATCCAAAGGAGGACTCTGGGAGGCCTCTCCTAGAACCACACTCCCCCTCCTCCCTTCACACTCCAGGGTTGCGTCCGCCCCCCCCCCGCCCCCCGCACTGGCCTCTCCAAGCCATGCTCGCAGGAAAATCCTCCTGCTGCCTGGGGTGTAGACCAGGCTAGTATCCTTGCCAGCCACGTTGGCAAAACCCCCAGCTCAGCCAGGCCGACAGCAGTGCTAATTAGCTTAATTAACCCGGTCCCGAGGGAGCCAGCCCAGTTGGAGGCCAGAGCTCTGAGTCAGCTGGGACTGGGCCCAGTCAGCTTTGACCCACTGGTCGCCTTCCACTTCTGGCCCGTCTGTCACAGGGAAAAGGAGTTGCCGTTGTCTGGGTCCTAACTGTAGAGCCTTCTTTGCAATTTTTCTTTTTTTCCTTTTCTAACGTAAGTAGTGTAACTCCACAGCACGGCAAATCCAGACGTAGACAGAGACTACTGTTCAGTGCCATCGTCAGAACCCTGAGGGTGCTTTCTTCATTTATGTTTTGAAAGGTAAAACATGCCCAGGGTAAAAACCAAAAGCGCACAGCAGGATTTGCAGTGGAAAATAAGCCTCCGCTTCTTCCCTGGCCCCCCGCCATGCCGCTCCTTCCCCAGAGCAAACTGTTGTTTCATTTCTTCTAGATCCTCCCAGAAATGCTTCGAAGATGGCCCAGCACGCGTGATTGTGTGTGCCTGCCTTGCACCCTCCTTATTTATCAGCGTGGTCACCTCCTGCTCACACACCTCTGCCTTTCTCGCTCGTTCTTTTTCTTCCGGTCTCCAGGCAGCGGTTCCCTATTCGTGCATTCATTCTCATTGACGGTCGAGGAGTAGCCCATTTTATCCCCAAAGATCATTAGGTTTTGACACTTACGGAAACCAGAGATCTAATCGGAGTTGTACCAGCCTGGTTGCACAACTGTATTTTTTTTTTAACCTGGAATTAATGCCATTTTAAATGATGGTGTAGAATTTGCAAGTTAGAAGATACATTGGAAAAGCCTTCCAGAAGAAAGACAGCAAAAGCAAAAATGATGAGTTTGACGCTGCAAACTGAATTTCATCATGCTTTTCCGCTTTCGACATGTTCACGGCAGCCCGCTAAAAGGATCAGGCCACAGAGGCTGTGGTAGATGAGACAGATGCAGATTTGAGGATGAAGGGAGAAGGTTCTAGCATGATCTCTTCCAGTGAGCCAGCCTTCTGCCGTAGAATTAGGAATGCCCTGTTAGAGTACTAGAGGTCCTGGGAGCTGGGGAGGTGAGTATAGCAAATGGACACAAGTGAAACAGAGCAGGAAGGGAATATTTGTGTTCTTTTGGCCTAATTTTTTAAAGTATCTCTATACTTTTTCGGTTGTATAAAAGCCATTTAAACTTGTGAAAGGGAGGGCGGGAGGAAAAAGGACGAGAGGTTGGAAGGAAGGTTGGTTGCGTGTGATACACGCTTACCTACTTTTGAGAGCCTACAGCGGGCAGGCCCTGTCGCCAACCCTGGACGTGAAGAGGCGGGAGGGAGGGGAACAGCAGATGCACGAGAGGGTCCTGGCGAGATGAAGGCCATGAAGCTGGAGCGTGGGACTGCCTGACAGAGGGCACCTGGGCTGGCAGGGTGCACGGTAGCTCAAGTGGTCAGCAGAGGCCCCTCTGAGGAGGTGACGTTTGAGCCAAACCAGAATGACGAGAAGCCGCAGCCACAGGGACGCTGGGAAGGACACTAGATAGACGGAACGGCCAGTGCAAAGGCCCTGAGGCAGGGACATGCCTGGTGTATTTCTGGAACGTTGGGAGGCCTGAGTGGGAGGAGATGAGGGCAGAGAGGGGATAGGGAAGATCGTGTCGGACTTCCAGGGCCGTGGTGAGAACATGTTCAGAAAGTGAAGGCCCCACGTATCCGCCCTTGGAAACAAGAGTTTGGTAAACTCCAGTATACCAAGCTTCCTGTGCACCATGGACCAGCCTCGCATCTTTGGACAGTGTTCTGGGGAGCCAAGGCCAGCCTGGCCTTGCCCTGCTGGGGGCTCCACAGACAGGACCCCGGGAAGCATCCTGAACACTTGGCACCGTATATGCGGCTCATGCGGGCCTTTCTGGAGGACACGTTTGCAGAAGTAGGACTCCTAGGGTAGAGAGGGACACGTTTTAAAGTTTTCAGCAGGTCTTTGTACCTGCCTCTCAGGAAGACAACCTCATGGACAGCGCCCCTTTCTACCTGGGAGACGAGCTCAAAGCCAGGCCTGCTTCCTCCCCATGGGATGTGGCAGGACGGGCTCCCCCCAGATGCCTGGTGGACCCTGCCCTGAGTCGCATGCTCCTGCACAGGGGATTCTGGGAAATGCCAAAATCAAAGGCCAGGGGCTGTCCCCTTCGGCATCCATGGGCAGCACGTTTAGCCTTCGGTGTGTGTGCCTCTCTCTTTTCTCTCCGTCTCTCTTTCTCTTTTTCTCTTTTGGATCTAAAGTGTTTAATTTGCCCAGAGAATATATTTCCCTGATATTGATGGAGCTAACATTCCCCTAGACCTGGAATTCTAATTTGGGGAAGAGGATGACCTAACAAGAAAAAATCTCACCACCCTCTCGTCTTTCCTTTGTTAGAATCCTAAGGCTGGCAGCTGAGAGAGAGAGAGAAAACGCAGACTTTAAAACCCTCGGGAGCCCAAGACATCTTAGTTCTTCTCTGAGTTCAAAGACTCTTTTTTCTTTCTTGAGTTACAAAATGGTCAAGTCCAGGCGTCAGCGTTTTTTAAGCTGCTTTTTGTTATTATTGTTATAACGTATGATTATGGTAAAATAAATTCAGACCGTCCAGAAGGGCATCAGATGAGCAGTCAAAAGTCCCAATTTTCCACCTCCTAATAAGACTCCCGTTTCCCAGAGGTGATCATCGTTTGTAATTTCTCCCAGGACTTTCTTCCCACATACAGAAGCGTATTTTTTAATCAAATGTGATCGTGCTCCACACGCTGTACATCTTTCTTCTCGCCAGCTCTGTGATCTAAACGTGGCAGTCAGGCTTGGCGGTGGCACCTGTGGGCTCTGCGACTTGGTGGCCTTGGTTTGAATCCTGACTCCTCCACTCCCGTGCTATGTGACTTTGGACAAGTGGCTTAACGCCTCTGTGCCGCAGTTGCCTCACTCACGAGATTGGATCCCAGTAGCACGTACCGCACACAGCCGTGGTGACGATCGAATGGTTCGTGGACGTCCCGAGGGAGACGCAGACCGGCTCTGTCGTGGTTTACGTTCTGCTGGGCAGACAGACAATAGGCAGGGACGCACAGACAGTCGCGGGTTTCAGTAAATGCCATGAGGAAAGACGAAGAGGGTGACGTAGTGAGAGGACGACCAGCGTCAAGGCAGTGCCAGGGCTGTGTGGTCACTGTGACCTGCGTACCTCAGCTCCCCATCTGTAAAATGGGGAACCAGTAACAGCGGCTCCCTCTGAGGGCTGCCGTGCGGATTCACACGTTAGCGGGGCACGGCGAGGCTGCGCTCCTGTGAGCTGCTGTTACTTCTTTCCTGGAGGGTGGCACCACCTCCAGGAAGGGGCAGGGCTCTGGTTTTCACCAGAGAAGACAGACCTGAGCCCAAAGACGGGGCCAGAATCAGAAGGCAAGAGGAGGCGGGGGAAGCCAGCCCGGCCCTGGGGCCACTGAGTGGAGGGCACGGGCCCCCCTGGGGGACCAGCCTGGGCCAGGAGAGAGCCCTGGGCTCAGGTGATGGCGTGCGAAGCCCAGCCGAAGCGCTAGGGGCTGAGCAGCCGGAGGGCTGTGCGCGGTTCGGGGTTAGCTGTGGAAGAGCAGCCCTCGTTTCCGAGAACCTGCAGCCAACCCCGCAGCAGCGCTGGGAGATGGGCTTGTGTTCCAGATGGGTAACCGAGGGTCAGAGAGGCGGGACTCGCCCAGCCTCCCAAGCAGGACCAGCAGAGACGGGACTCAGACCCAGGCCCGTCTACCTCCAGGGCCCCCCTTTTAACCCCAGGCTGTGCCTCAATGGCCGTTAGACCACTGAGTGTTCTGGAAGGCACGGCAGGGTCAGCTTTGGGAATACTGAAGAAGAAGGGGAAGAGATCGGAGTGACCCAGCTCACAGGCCACCTTCTAGAACAGGAAGCCCAGCAGAAAAGTGGGGATGGTGACAGTCAGAGGGCAGCCGGCCCTACTCAGGTTCACGGGCCACCCCGTGACGGGTGAGCTCTGTTGTCCCATGTGAGGCTCAGGAGACCCCACGACAGACCCTGGAGCACTCAGGCCAAGGGTCCGCTGCTTGCAGCCCAGCACTTGCTCATAGTTCCCCCAGCAAGGGGTTCTCTCTCGGTGACACCCCATCCTCTTCCTGTGGCTGGAAGCCCCCTGGTCAGGGCGACTGTCACCTCACCTGGACAGCTGCAGGTGCTTCGCCTCACCCCTACCCTGACCCCACCCCCACACAGGCCGGTTTCAGCCCAGCACCCTGCGTGGATCCTGTCCCCCTCGGTCCCATCCCCTGACCCAGCTTCGTTTTTCTTCACGGCACTTGTCTGTCCCTCACGCGTGGGTTTCTCTGTGCGCGTTCAGCATCCGTTTCCCCTCCTGGCCGCCGGCTCCGCGTGCACCGCTGTGTCCCCGCACCTGGAATGGGCACGGCACAGAGTAGGTTCCGAGCAGCTCTGGGGATGTTTGGGGAACGAGTGAGTAGAAAGAAGAAACCAAGTCCCTCTTGTGTCACACTTTCGCCAGGTGAAGTGGCCAAGGCTGTGGCCATTTGCCCAGGGGCAGCTGGCCTCAGTGGCTCGAGCCTCCCCTGGCGACTCTAGGCGCTCTGACCCCTGCCGCTCTCATTCCAGGCAGGTGGACACCAACACGAAAAACGTCTTCGGGCAGCCGCGGTTGAGGGCATCCCTCCGAGACCTCCGGTCACCACGGAAGAACTACAAATCCACCATCGAGGACGACCTGAAGAAACTCATCATCATGGACAACCTGGGGCCAGAGCAGGAGAGAGACACAGCGGTACGCAGCGCTGCCCGGACCAGCTCCTGGCAGGGTCTCAGGACTGGGCAGGCGGGAGGGCTTGGGGTGGGGGTGGGGGTGGCACTCCCTGCACTCACTCCAGCCTCTGCCCACGTCCTCCGCCTTCGGCATGTGCCAGCCCTGTCTCGGCGTGTGTGGATCCAAGGCTGGGAGTGAGGGCGCCATGTTGGGCAGGGACAGAATCGCAGCTTAACCAGCCTAGGTGGGCACAGTGGCTCACACCTGTGGTCCCAGCTACTTAGGGGGCCGAAGAGGAGGATCACTTGAGCCCAGGAGTTCAAAGGCTGCAGTGAGCTGCGATCACGCCACTGCACTCCAGCCTGGGCAGCAGAGCGAGACCCTGTCTGTCAGTAAATGAGCAGAGCAGCCTAGGCAGGCGCACAGGAGTGGAGAGACCTGGATCTCAAATCCTTTTCCTCCATCCAGCCCAGGGCAGGAACAGCCCCCATCCACCCAAATCACATGGACCAAGAGCGGAACAGGGGGTCCTGGGGGGAGTTCGGGCTCTTGCTACCCATGGATAGGGGAGGCAGGAACAGTGGACCCTTCCCTGTGTCTGTGCTCTGGCCCCACCTCCCTGCTGGCCTCGCCGGCAAGCCGGTGCTCTCCTGTGGGGACCAAGGTGGACCCCAGTGTCCCCGGCCTGTAGCCCCAGGGGAGGAGAGCCCTTCAGCCCCGCAGTGCCCACCAGGCCCCAGCTTGGCTCACGCCGCCTTCCCCAACCAGCCAGGCCTGGGCGGGGACCCTTCCTGGAGCTGGAGGGTGGGGTCGGCCACGTTGGGGGATGGGGAATCCCCAGGGCAAAGCTAGGTGCTTCCATCAGAAAGGCAGTGGACTCGGATGCTGGGTCAGTAGGAACTCACCACAGGACATCTGTGGACGCCTCTGAGGACCATGACCACAGGCCAGACTGTGACACCCTCCCCTGTTCCTCGGCAGTCGCCGCAGAAGAGCCTGCAGCGGACGCTGTCGGACGAGAGCCTGTGCAGCGGGCGCCGGGAGCCCAGCTTCGCCAGCACCGCCGGCCCCGAGCCGGGGCTGCCCAGCGACGTGCTCTTCTCCAGCACCTGCGCCTTCCCCTCCAGCACGCTGCCCGCCCGCCGCCAGCACCCGCCCCCGCCCAGCGGCCCCGGCGCCACCCCCGCCACCGGCAACGGCTTCCCAGAGAAGAAATGTGAGCCTGGGCGCCCCGGGACTGGCGTGGGAGCCGGGAAGTGGGGGACACCTGAGCACAGGGCTCACCCGAGGGTCAGAGGCTAGAGGTCGTCAGTGTCAGGTCATCCTAGGGGAGGGATCTGGGTGCACATGGGCCTCAGGGGGGCCTGATGGTGGGGGCCTGGGTGTCACCCAAGGAACAGGGGATTGTTGGCCAAGCAACAGTCACTCGAGCACCCAAGGACTAGGGTCACCTGGGCCCCGAGAGAGGAAGTTGGCCCCTTGGGGTGCAGGCCCTGAGGGTCGGGGTTTGCCTTAGCTGCTGCCCTGCTCCCTGCCCCCAGCTCCAGCGCCCCACGGTTGCTTCCTAAGCGCTTATTTACTTACCTGACTCCCCAAGGTTTGCCACACTTGGGGGTGCAAGGGTGTGGCTTACCCATCCCTTTATGCATCCAGCAAGTATTTACTGAGCAGCCTCAGAATGGGCGCTGTGCACCCCATCCCTATCAACAACCACAAGCCGGCCGGGGGTGGCTGTGCCCTTGGTCCCCATTTGCTTCCCCGCTCCTCACTATGTGTCACCTTCCTTTACCTCCATCTTTGCTGTTTGTGCCCAAGGCAGGGCCGGGGGTCGTCTCCATCACGGGTGCAACCCAGCCCAGGCCCTGTGCCCTACAGAGCACACATGTGCACCTCTCTGCCCCTCTGACTCCCCCGTGCCCCCCAGCCGGGGAGTGTCCCGTCAGGCCTCAGCATGGCCAGGGACCCCGAGCCCCTCCACACCTCTGTGCCTGCTCCGGAGCCTTTCCCGAGCCACATCCCAACTGAAGACACTCGGTCAGCCCCGGCCCGGACTTCATAGCTAGGTGCCCGCCAGTCCAAGGAGCCTGTCACACGATGCCACTGGTTACCTGCCCAGCAATGGCAGCTGCTGTCACAGCCCCCAGCAGCTCAGCAGTGAGGCCCAGCAGGCTGGGGGTGCACAGCACGGCGGTCGCAGGCAGAGCCGGGCAGTCCCGGGCTCATTCCTTCACCGGTTCAGTCCGTGCTTGCTGCGCACCACGCAGCAGGGAGCGGGGCTGCCTGAGTTGGTGTCACAGGCCCTCCCTTCACAGATGGAACCTCTCTGTGCCTCAGTTTCTTTGACTGTAAAATGTGGCCAAAAATAGTGCCCCCCTCACTGGCTTAATAGACTCAAACGAGTGGATATATGCATATACTTAATGCCTAACACGTAATGAGGACTGCAGAACTACTAGCTGGAAGCCATGCAGAGCCAGGCGTGGCAGCTTCTCGCTCTGAGTCTCACGCTGTGCCTCAGTTTCCCTCCTGTACACACGGGCAGTCATACAGCACCGCCCCCTGCCCCACCCCTGCACCGTGCTTGCCACAGAGGAAATGCTCGGGGGACACGGCACAGGCTGGGTTCACCGTCAGCCTCTGCTTTTTCCCGGCTAAGTCACCCCTCAGCCTCGCTGTCCTAGCTCTGGCCTAGCCACACCGGCCCCCTCAATGTTCCTTAGCCCTCACAGGGATTTAGCACTGGCTGTTCCAGCTGCCCACGTGCTCTTCCCCCAGGCATCCCCTAGCCCACTCCCTCCCTTCCTTCCAAGTTTTACCCAAATGTCACCTCGGCCAGGCCTCCCCGAGCACCTTGCTGAAAGTCACAGCTCCGTGACCATCAGCATTCCCACCTGCTTACCCTGCTGGGGCTTCTCCCTGGCACTTAGCGTCTTCAGATAGGCAATGTTATGTGTCTGTCTGTCTGTCCACATGGCCACACTCATCCGTTCCATCTCCACTCTCCAGCCGCCATCTCAGCCTCTGAGCTCTCCCTGGCCGACGGGCGGGACCGGCCTCTGCGGCGCCTCGACCCTGGGATGATGCCACTGCCCGACACGGCCGCTGGCCTCGAGTGGTCCAGCCTGGTAAACGCAGCCAAGGCCTACGAAGGTGGGTGCCCACGGCCCACCCCACCAGCTCCCCACCCCTTTCTCTGTTCTCGAAGGATTGAGAGGGTCTTGCGGCTTTGCAGGGGGACCCACGCAGGTTCCAGAATCGGGAAGTGGGGCTCGGGTCCTGCCCTGCCACTTGCTCACTGTGCAGCTCTGGGATCATCTCTCTGATCCCCAGTAACCTCGTCTACCGAACGGGGACAGTGGCTGTGCCAACCGCCTGGGGCTGCCGTGAGGATTCTGTGAAACACAGCGTGCAGAGCAAGGCAGGCTCGGAGCAGGCCCTTCTCAGACAGCCCCTAACGTCATTATCGCAGTGCAGAACCGCCGCGGTCCAAACTGGATTTGGATTAGGTTTGGCTGCACGTGGCAGAAAACCAACTTCACAGTGACTTAAACACGCAAGGCGCTGTGCAGGTAAAAACTCCTGGGGCCGGTGTCGCACTTCCCTCCTTGTTTAGGGCCCAGGCTCCTTCCAGCCCCCGGCTCTGCCGTTTCTAGGGGACCTCACCCTCACCGTCCAAAGTGGCTGCTAGCACTCTGGCTATTTCAGGACAGAGGGACATCCCTTCCCTCTCAGGACACTTCCCAAGGCCTCACGTTCCTCCTGCACTTACTTCCCTTTGATGAGAGCCTCACCCTATGGCCACGCCCTAGCCGCAGGGCATGCTGGGAATGAGGCCATGTGCCCTGCTAAAATTTGGGGTTATTAAGGAAAAAGAGAAAACAGATGGCAAGGGACTGCTAGCAGTCTCTGCCATTTCCTTCCCACGTGACTTTGGGCAAGTGCTTTACCTTTCTAGGCCTCAGTTTCCTCATCTGTCAAATGGGACTCACAACGATGCCTGATGGATGCGAACATGCTCTTTGGGCACATTTTTTCTCTTTTAGGCTACAACTTGGTTGGCTTCCTCCAGGAAGCCCTCCCTGATATCTGCTAGTCTGGATCAGGCTCCTCCTCTAAGCTCCCACAGCCTGACCCCTCTGGGCTGTCGCTGTCTAATGGTGGGTCTGTCTCCCCACTGGACTGGGAGGGCAGGACCCACAGCTGTCTCTGTCACCACCGGGCGCCCAGCACAGGGTCTGGCACAGAGCAGGATCCATTAAACCAGACCCACGTGGCGCACAACCTCCATGTTTCTGTGTTTGAGCCAGTGCTTCCTGCCTCGTGTGCTTCCGTGCCGTGCGCAGCCGCCCCCGTCCGTGGGCTGCAGGTGGTCAGGCCCCTGCCCGGCCTTGCCCTCCAGGACCAGTGGGGATGGCTGCCAGGTGGCGGCTCAGCCCTGCGGATGGATTTGAGCCTCCGGAGGCCTGACAGCTCTGTGTGGAAGAGGGCGGCCCAGTGGCTCTTTCTGGAGGTGGTGACCCGCCAACCACAGCGATGCTGGGAGCATCTACTCTGAGCCAGCGCTTCCCACATCACAAACGTCATCTCTTCCAGTCTGCAGTCCTAGGGGTGTGTCGGGACGCACATTTACAGATGAGGAAACAGGTTCAGCTGCCACAAGTCACCTGGTCCAGGGCACTCAGGGCCAGGATTGAAACCAGGCCTGAACACCCCTTTGGAAAAATGGGGCACAGGAAACAGTATACAGAAAAGGCAACTGAGATGATCCTCTCACCTGTGGAAACAGCCAATAAGAAGATAAATGCGAGTTGAAACTCACTGAGATGGTTCTTTGTCCCAGAACTGCAGAGATGGGGTTCGCTAACACGGGGGGAGCAGGGAGCCCCTCCTGCGTTGCCGGCGCAGTGCAAGTTGGGTACAGGCCTGTCCCTCTCCTGTGCAGGACAGCTCTGTGATACCGGCCACCAGAGTTTAAACGCACCTGCCCTTTGGCCCAGCAGCTCTTAGTCCGTGGTGATCTTGGCGTGGGAAAGGTCTTTCCTCTACGCCCGCCTAGTGGGCCCCATCGTCACGTGGCCACTTTGAACTTGAGCAGAACTTCCTCGGGCTGGGCCACTGTCCAAGGGGCCAGGGTGGGAAAGAAGGGAGGATTTTGGTTTGGTTCGTTTATTGATCCACAAGCCAGATGCGACTGGCCCGAAGGACTTCACGGGTAGGATAGTGTTGCTACCCTGCAGGGCTCATGTGAGCAGTAAGTGAATTCATGCAGATTTAATGATGTCAGCGTGCCCCTGGGGGCATTGGGTTTTCAGCCCCAAAACTGGGAGCCAGGAAGAGGGTGTGAGGGCCTTTAAGGAAAGTCCTCTCCAAGCGCCCTCAGGATCCTGCCAACCTTGGGCCCCAGAAGGGTTCCCATAACAGGCCCTGGGCAGGGTCCGCACTCCCGGGGTGCCCCAGAGCAGCAGGCAGGGTTTGCTCCACAGCCTGGGGCTCCTCTTGTGATTGGAGCACAGATGGGCCCAAGCAATCCTCCTGCCCCAGCCTCCCGAGTAGCGGGGACTACAGGAGCATGCCAGGCTAATTTTTGTAGAGACAGGATTTCACTCTTGCCCAGGCTGGTCTCAAACTCTTGGCCTCAAGCGATCCTCCCACCTTGGCCTCCCATAGTGCTAGGAGTACAGGTGTGAGCCACTGCGCCCAACCTTCCCATGCAAGTGGAATAAATGTAAAATACTAAGGGAATTCTTGTTAACTTTGGTAGGTATGTACCGGGCATAGTAATTTTCTTCAAAAAAAACAAAAACAAGCCGAGGTGGGAGGATTGCTTGAGGTCAGGAGTTCAAGTGAGACCAGCCTGAGCAAGAGCAAGACCCTGTCTCTACTAAAAAAAATAGAAAAAGTTAGCCAGATGTGCTGGTGCACGCCTGTATACCTACTCGGGAGGCTGAGACAGGAGGATCGCTTGAGCCCAGGAGTTTGAGGCTGCAGTGAGCTATGACGGTGCCACTGCACTCTAGCCCGGGCAACAAAGTAAGACCCTGTCTCAAAAAAAGAAAGAGTTAAGGAGAGGGCTAACTGGGGAATAAAAAATTTAGAAAGCAAAGGAGATAAGGGAAGAAAGCAGAGTGACTGTGGAAGAGCGTTGAAACTAATGGTGAGTTCCTGAGAACTAACTACGAGGTTTTCTCTGCTTTGGGGGCGTGTCTGAAATTATTCCTATAGACATATCTTTCAAAGAGAATAAACATTAAATTATTCTGAGAATTGGAGAAAATTTGAAGATAACTACATAGTAGATACTATTGTGTCATACAGATGTTAAACTCCTCGAGTATGGGCGTGGTGTGATTCTAGAAGAAAGTGTCCTTATTTTGTGGCGGTTTGTGGTGAAGTACTCAGAGGCGAAGCACCACGTCGCTGAGGGTTTACTCACGTGGTTTGGAGAAAAGACACACAGATGAGGAGAGAGAGAAAAAGTAAACATGGCAAAACGTTACCAGTGGGCGGCCCCTAGGGGAAGGGTGTTTGGGTTTTTACTGTGCTGTTCTCAAAGTGCAGAAGTGGAAGAGGCGGGACCCAGGGAGCCGCCTCGTGGTCTCTGTGCCCTGGCGGGGCCGCCCGTCTCCACACGCACACGACGCCTTGTTTTAACGCTCCAGAAGATTCTATCGTCTGACTGTCCCTGGCTCACCAAACCAGCCGCTATTTGAGGGCACCAGGGCTGTCACCGGCTCTTGCCATTCCAGAAGGATGATCTAACAGTCACATTTGAAAGCGCAGACAGCTCGGGCACCCCCAGAGCGAGTCACATGTCTAGGATGGGACCCAGGAACCATCGTGTTAACTGGAGCCTGGGGGATTCCTTCTCTCTCTTCGCCATGCGGGGTGCTCTGTGCCTCACTTCTCCCTGCGTTCGAACTGTACCAGCCTTCCCAGGAGGAGAGCGAGTGACTTAATGAGCCCCTGCCCGGCACCAACCCGTCTGCTTGTGGCCCCTTTTTTCATGTCATTTATTTGTTGACCAAATAGGGTCATTTGTGCTGAGAATGTGCCAGGTCCTCGTGCCGTCCTTTCCCTCGTTTCCCTCGCCCTCGTGTTCTGTATAAGCTGCTCGCGGCGTCTGCAGCCTCGGTTAGGGTCAGCATGGGCGTCTGTTTGTGTCCTTGTTGTGTGTGTTCATTCGCTTGGGTTTTTTGGCAAGACTCTATCCTAAACCCATTCGATCAATCACAGGTGTGACCGGCAGTGGCGCGGAGGATTGGGTGGGAGGTTCGGGTGGGAGGTTCGCAGGGAGGGGAGGAAGCGGGAGCCCCGCCAACCCGCCCTCTCCGTCCTCTCTCGCCGGCAGTGCAAAGAGCCGTCTCACTCTTCTCTCTAAACGACCCAGCGCTGGGCCCGGACGTCCCGCCTGCACACAGTCCTGTCCACAGCCACCTGAGCCTAGAGAGGGGGCCCCCGACCCCCAGGACCACCCCTACCATGAGGTGAGCTTTCCCTGGCCCGGCCACACGGGTCCTTCCCAGCGGCAGGACGGAGGGACTCCCATGGGAGGTAGCTACTGAAGGTCACCCGCCTCCACTCCCTGGGCAGGAGCTGGCAGGGCAGCCGCTCCCTCCACCTAATGATCACGCTACGCCATCCGTGCTCGGGGGACCAGCAGTGGCCAAAACAGACTCGGCCCTGTCCTCACGGATCTCCCAATCCAGCGGGGAAGACACTTGAACTAATATTCGCGCAATTGTTTCACTTCCGACTTTGAAAAATTCTGAGTAGTGTCCCCACCCCCAGCTCCCCACTGCCAATGTCCCGTCTGTCTGCAGATTCCTAAAGTGTGCACGTGTCACGCCCCCCGCACCTCCCCGCCAGGCCCAGGGCCGGGCCCTCTGGGGACCCAGCAGCAGCCGAGGCCAAGCCCAGCCCTCGGGAGGCTTCACAGGGACAGATGTCACCCATTTGCCATCTCACGTGGCTTCTCACATTGAGTGCAACATATTTGGCTGTACTAACTTGGCAGAAAACAAAATTAAAAAGAGGCAGAGAGAGCGTAAATGGCATGTTCTGCCTGTGCATGGATTTAAATAGTGCGTTTCACACTTGTCTGCGCGCCCGGTGCGGGCTTCTGTGTACGGCACTCCGTGCACTGTGCGTGGGGCAACGGAAGCAGTTTTCGAGGGTAATTTGGCCTCTCCTGGCTGCGTGCTCCACACGCTGGCTTTAGAACTCAACCTCCACCGCAGCGCAGGCCCACGGGAATCGTAGGTGGCAGGGGCGGGTGGCGCCGCGGCAGCAAGGGTCGGACAGGCCGGGACGTGGGAAGTGGCAGGACCCGTGGCCCTGGGCACACTCTGGGATTCCCTTTGCCCCCAAACCATTGTTCTCCGCCCATCTGCCTCCCACCTCCCCCTGCAGCTGCAGGCCCCCAGGATTCAGAGCATGGCGGGGGGAGGAAAGGGGTGGGACAGGCTGGGGGCTGCGACACCTGCCTCCCTTCTCATCTGCCGCAGCCCCCCTCCCCGGCACCCACAGCGCCCAACAGGGCCTCCCCCAGCCCCAGCTCCAAGCAGGAAGGGGCTGTGCATTCTCCTCTGCAGGGGCCAGGCAGGCCCAGGGCTGGGAGAATCTGCACAGAGGAGGAGCCATAGGCCTGGGGTCCTGGGTTCAAATCCCAGCACTGGCAGTTGTGTGGGCAATGACCCCTGCCTGACCTTGGCCTTCCTCTTCTGTCTGGCTGGTAGCTATGCAGCGCCCTTGAAGGCCACAGTGGTCAGGGGAGCTCAGTGAGGTTGACCACACCTGGAGCCAGGGAGCCCAGCGCTTGGTGCAGGGTGGGTTCTCAGTGACGGGCACACTGCCATCGTCATTGCCACTACCGTTACCAGTCCTGTCCACGAGGGCAGGCCCTTTTGTCCATCCATCCACTTACGCGCTTCCTGTGCTCGGAGCAGCGCCCAGACCTGCTAGGAGCTCAGGAGATGTCTGTGGAGTAGGTTCTTTGTATCCCGAGGATGCGTGAAAGAGGTTCTCCCTAAAGTCACACATGCGGCCCATCCTCGGGACGAATGCACACTTCAGAGCAGGCGTCCCCTCACCCCCGTCCCCCAGGCCTGGTGCTCCCCTGACGTGGCGCCCTTGGTGGGGGGAGCATGACCGGAAGCAGGGCTGGCCTCTGGCTTCCTCTCGGAGCGTCTCGGCGCACCCCCCAGAGTTCTGGCAAGGAAAAGACTTGCCGGAATCTCAGGCAAGAGGGGTCCGCACCCCCTGTTCCTCCCAGCCATGGGCCAAGAGCCCTCCCAGGGGCTGCTGGGCCTGGTCCCTGACCTCGTCCCCTGTCCTTCCAGCGAGGAGCCCCCCCTGGACCTGACAGGCAAGGTGTACCAGCTGGAGGTGATGCTGAAACAGCTGCACACGGACCTCCAGAAGGTAAGGCCTCATGGCACATCCTCCCTGGCCCACTTCCCAGCACACGGAGGGCTGGGGGACAGGGCTTAGGCACCTGCCAGCCACTCAGCACCTGTCCCCACCCCAACTCCCATAATGAGTATCGTCATGAGCAAAACGTGGCAATAGCAAAGGCTAGTAAGCTCACAAAGAAATTGTTAACACTTTCCCGGAGGGGGAATAAATTGGCCCAGTCTTTTCGGAGGGCAGTGGACAATATGTATCAAAAATGCAATTGTGCACCTCCTGGACCAGCAGTTCCACATGTGGGGATTTGTGAAAGTTTCCAGCGTGAATACAAAGATCAGTGAACAGGATGCACCTTGCTGCACTGTTGGCGACCAAACGTTGGCGTGAGTGCAGCTGTCCATCAACAGGAGAGTGGCTGTCACCCAGGCAGTAGAATAGTCTGCAGCCAATTAAAATGATACCAAATCTGCATATTTACTAACATGCAAAAGAAGTCCAATAACTTCAGCAAAAAGAGCAAGCTACAGAACTGTTTCCTAGGACATCGTCACTAAAAAATGTTTAACAACCAGCCGGGCGCGGTGGCTCACGCCTGTAATCCTAGCACTCCGAGAAGCCGAGGCGAAAGGATCACTTGAGGTCAGGAGTTCGGGACCAGCCTGAGCAAGAACAAGACCCCATCTCTACTAAAAATAGAAAAAATTAGCCGGGCGTCATGGCACATGCCTGTAGTCCCAGCTCCTCGGGAGGCTGAGGCAGGAGGATCGTTCGAGCCCAGGAGTTTGAGGTTGCGGTGAGCTAGGCTGACGCCACGGCACTCTACCTAGAGCGACAGAATGAACTCTGTCTCCAAAAAAAAAAAAAAAAAGTAACAGCCATGAGTTGAGAGGAATGCTGGGGACATCTAGAAGGTGACATTCCAGATTGTTCTTTGGACTTAGCTCCAGGGGTTGGAAGAATGAGGAGAAATAGGGCGGAGGAGACTTCTACTTATTGACAGACTCTGGGTGAGAGGCAGAAAGGTGGTGGGTTATAACGGGTTAGTCCTCAAGCACCGGAATCATGGGGGCCTGGGTTCAAATCCCCACTCCACTGCTTAATGCTGTGTGACCTTGGACAAGTCACTGCCTCTGATTCTGTGACCCCGGAAGGGGAACAGCTGCTCCGGCAGTTCTGCGTCCGCAGCCCAGTGCCCCACTTGCTGTGTGCGGCTTGGTTTCCTCTTCCAGGAAGGGGAGGATAACAACAGTCCCCAAGTCCTTGGGTGGCTGCGAGGGTGGGATGAGGTGACAATAATAATAGTGATAACAATTGCTCCATGTCAGGAGGGGTCCTGAGAGCTTTATGTGTATGACCTCAGGAAAACTCGCAACCACCTCTTTTAGAGTTGAGGGAACCGGGGCGGAGACAGGAAGCGACTTGCAGCCCGGCTCTAGCAATCGGCTCCAGACCAGAGTCTGGCCAGGGCTCCCAGGCCCCAGGGGGCCATTCGCTGTTCGGAGCCCCCAGGAGCCCCCAAGCCGCCCACCTGACACCCAGCCCTCCCGCCCCACGCAGGAGAAGCAGGACAAGGTGGTGCTGCAGTCGGAAGTCGCCAGCCTGCGGCAGAACAACCAGCGGCTGCAGGAGGAGTCGCAGGCCGCCAGCGAGCAGCTGCGCAAGTTCGCCGAGATCTTCTGCAGGGAGAAGAAGGACCTCTGAGGCGGAGAGGCCACCACTGCGGCCATCCTCCACCCCAGGCCCTGGCTCCTTCCCTGCAGGCGGGCGGTGGGCTGCTGCTCCAATGCCCTCTGCTCGGCGCCAAGACGACCCAGCCAGGGCCCCGGCCACCGACTGCTCCCGCGGTCCTCCCTGCGGACTCCGGAGCCTGATGGCAGTGGGACCTGTGAGCCAGGGTGTGCCCGTGGCCCTCAAGCCCCCTCTGGGCTGCCCACCTGTGGTCCCTGTGAGCTGGGTCATGTCCACACTGCCCCGGGACCTGTCCTCTGTCCCCACCTGGAGCCTCTTGCTGGGATGGGGCAGGAGTCGGTCTCCAAACCCCAAACCCCGCAGCTCGGGGAGCTCACAAACCAGAGCAGCAGCTTTCGGGGTCCAGCCCCCTGCATGAAAACTGCAGTGCGGAACCAGCGCTTTCTCCCCCACACCCAGAGAGGGAACAGACCACGGCTCCTCGGTCCCCGGCGCCCTAGCTCCAGAAAGCACGAACATTACCCCCTCCCAACGCCCTCCTTCCAAAAAGCAGCCAGGAGCACTTTCTTAGAGTTTAAATTATTTTCTTGGGGGCCCCAGGATGGAGAAAGGAAGACCCGGCATCCGGTCAGCGTCTCCGAGAGAGGAACTCTCTTCGTACAATCCGGACAGTTTATACGATCTTTTTCTATCAGCTCCTCCTCCGCCAGAGGCCACAGCGCCCGGGCTTGGGGCCCGTAGGTCCCCCAACCTTCGAGCTGCCGACTCGGCCAGGCCCAGGTGGCCGAGCGGCCACACCGGCCACCCTCTCCTCCCAGCGCCACCCTGGACCAGCAGCCACGCCGCCTGCGGACTCCGGGAAGGGCTCATGACGCCCTCAGGACAGGGCTGGAGAAAAACAGCCTCATCTCCTCTGCTTTTGTTCTCCCAGCCCAGGCCCGGCGGCGCCCACCCGACGCCCTCACTGTGCTCCCGGGGCGCCGCCGTGCGGATCCCACCGGCCGCCGGTTCTCTCAAGGCAATAAGGGCCGCTCGCCAGGCAGCCGAGCCCACGCGGTACTACGCTGTTCACCCAGGAAACAGTTTCTTTTTTTCCTTCTTTAAAAACAAAAAAATATATATATATATTTATTTTTTCATGTAGAGTTGCGCCAGAACAAGTGTGTACGGCCACAGTCTGTGGATACCCCCAACCTCAAGCCGAGGATTGCGGCGTGTCCCCCATGAGCTGAGGGTCAGTGGGAGGACTCAGAGGGACAAAGTCAGGGTGGGCGGGCAGGCAGCTTCCCTTTTTGGGAGGCAGCAGGCAGGGAGGAGTTGGCAGAGCGGGCCTGGCTCCGAGCGACATGCTCCGGGCCGTGCGCCAGCGCCAGGCAGCCCAGCCCTCGCCCAGGGACCCGCCGCCTTCTCTCTGGGGCCAGGAACCTCAGGGAAGGGGGCTCCGAGGACTGCACAAGACGCAGGCGCTCAGGGAGGTGCCAGGCCGGATGGGTGGGGGCGAGAGAAGAGGGTACTGTCGCGTCTCCTGTGATCAGCCTGTGTCCCGCCCACAGCCCCGCAGTGAGCAGAAACCTCAGCTCGCTTCTCTCCCCCACGGTGTGAGGTGGGCGCCGGGCGGGCGCTCAGCCACTGTCCTCAGCCCTGGCCAACTACTGTGATGTCTCTCCTTCCCTGACCCCCTTTTCTGGGGGGCTCTCCCCGCCCCCACTCCTTTCCTCAGACCCCAACCTGGAGCCCTTTTTTTTTTTTTTTTTTTTTAAGTAGTTTCCTCATCTTCAGATCATTCGAATCGTTTTGGGGACCTAATCATGTACATTGACAAGTGTAAGTTATGATTTTTGGTTTTGTTTTCTGTTATTTTTAAGGACTTCTGCAAAACAAATCTATTTAATTTGAGGTTGGTGATCTATCCAATGGCTGAAGATAGCAGGATTTTTTTCATATGTTGATTTGTTTCATTTGGATTTTTTATTATTTTTCTTTATTTTCTTTTTTTTTTTTTTCCATCCCTGTCTTGACATTTTCTGGCATGTTTCTGGAGGTTTCAAAGGAAATAAATGTTTCATAGAAACGGCTTGTGTGTTCACTAGCTGGGCAGCTGCCTGGAGCCACTGACAAGAGGGTGTGGTCCAACACCGGCCCTGCTGCCCCCCATCCCAAACAGCCGTCACCAGCACATACGCACCCCACGCTACGTACTCACTAAGAACCAGGGGACACCAGCCTTGCGAACTTCTTTTCCTTGGAACCCAAACAACAGAAATCCAATGTTCAAAATGTAAAATTCCTTACATTTAAAAAGAGAGCGAGATTCTACAGAAGTCATATACTGGAGGCCCATGGAGTTGTGTTGGTTTTAGAAATAGTGGCCAACCTGGCGCGGTGGCTCACGCCTGTAATCCTAGCACTCTGGGACGCCGAGGCGGGAGGATCACTTGAGCTCAGGAGTTCGAGACCAGCCTGAGCAAGAGCGAGACCCCGTCTCTACTAGAAATAGAAAAAACTAGCTGGGCATGGTGGCACGTGCCTGTAGTTCTAGCTCCTTGGGAGGCTGAGGCAGGAGGATTCCTTGAGCCCAGGAGTTTGAGGTTGCTGTGAGCTAGGATGACGCCACGGCACTCTAGCCCAGGCAAAAGAGTGAGACTCTGTCTCAAAAAAAAGAAATAGCCGCCAACTTTTAAAAATCTGAAAAGCCAGATTTCCAGTGGCGTAGACCTGCCCTTTGCAGCCCCTGCCTCTGTGGACTGGTCTCCCACCGAGGCCCCCATGGTTGCATTTGCGACACTCCGCCCATTCTGCTCCCTTTGGAGGGGGGCAGAGCTCTTTCTGCCAGTTGGCCATGGGTGAGTGGGGTAGAAAGCGGCCCCTCCTGGCCCAGGTCTGCATCTGGCCTGGAGAACGCTTGCAGTTGGAGTGGGAATCGGGGTCAAACCAAAAGCAGATCCCAGAGCCTGGCCTCCTGGGAGTCCAGCCTGGATCTGAGCAGCAGCCCGGCCTTGGCAGGGCTGGCCGGGCGGGGTCCTGCTGACCCGCACCCACCCACCTGTCACTGGGTTTTACATCTCTGAGCTAAAACCCACCCAAGGCGTCTCTGACTCAGACCTTCACTCCCAAAAAATGTCTTTTTCCAAAAGGCGTGGGGGCTTACATCCAGGAGGACTAGCCATTCCCTTGGCTCCTAGAAATTCTAGAGTTTCTAGAGTTCTCCAGACACACTCTGGGTCTCAGGCCCTGTCCTAACCCGGCGCTGCCCTGCCCCCCCACCACTGGCGAGGGGGGCGGAAGCCTCGGAACACACTGTTCTCACATCCTCTCCTGGCGCCCGAGACACAGCCACTTCCAACGCCCCACGACTCTTGCGCACACCAGCGCCTGGTCGCGCCTGAACCGCGCTGCTCAGCCCTTCCCGCCTCGCCCGTTTCCAGCTTCCCCTGCCTGGCGGGGACCCTCCTGTCTTCCTGCCTCCCACCCATAGCAGGCTCTCCTCACCCAATCTTTCTGGATCCCTCTGGGCCTTTGACTCTCTCCAGATTGTTCTGTTTGGTCCCTAAATTCTTGTGCCCGTCTCTCCCCTGAAGTCCAGGTCTCTCTGTCTTTTGTCCTGGACTTTGCCTGTCTCTGGTTCCTGACTTTGTCCCCACGTTTGCCTCCCCTCTTCTCTCCTAATTCCCATTTCCTCTCTCTCCTGGTCCTCTCTCCAGATCACTGTCTCCTCCTCTGTCTCTCCCCAGGGTGTCAGCTATTTTTTATTACTGTTATTTCCTCTCTCCCACTAAATCCCCAGCTCTCCTCTGTTCTCCTGCTCTCTCCTGACTCCCCCCCCCCCCCGTTCCTGCGCTCTCCCCATCTCGCCCTCCCTCCTGGGCGCTCCTGCTCTTTCCGATTCTCCCCATAAATCTTTGAGTCTCAGAATCTCTCTCTCCTGATCTCCGTGTCCTGGTTCTCCCTCCTCACCCCCCCTCGCCCAAATCCCAGTCTCTCTCCCAGTGTCCCTGTGTCTAGATATCTCCTCTTCCGCCCTGTCCCCACCACTCTTTGCCTCACACCCAGGACGGAGCCCCAGGTGATGTTTTAGTGGATGACACTTGCGGACACCCCGTCATCGCCCCATCCCTGCCCCTCCCCCAGCCCCAACCGCCTCCCCCTCACTGCTCCTGCCGCAGCTGCAGCAGTCCGTTGCCAGGGCAACCACAGCTGGCTGGGCGGGAGCCCCTCCACCCCATCCCCCTTCTCTTTTCCGGCTGGGCTGGGAGGAGCTGGGACAAAGCGGGAGAGGCAGCGCAGGGGGAGGCTGGAGGGAGGGGCCGGCTCAGCCAGCGAGGCCCCGTCTCCCCCTCTGGGTGACTCCCCAAACCAGGTCGGAGAACGAGGCAGTCGTGGGCAGAGGGGTCAGGCCCAGTTTAATACACAGAACAAGTTAATTCACAGCAGAGGCAGGCAATAAAGGAGACTCGGTGACAAGCGGGGGGCACTCCTGGATTGGGGGAGGTTCCCCCAAACCTACCTCCTCCCCCACTTGCAGTCTCAACTTCCCTTTTTTTAAACCCGGAACAACAAACACACACAACCACAAGAAACAACCACGCCCCCTCGTTACCCCCGAAATGGCCAGCGAGGGTGGCAGGGGCAGCCAGGCCTGGCAGGGCAGGGACGAGGGGCAGGGGAGGAGGGAAAGGAGTCCGTTGCAGAGTCTGTGCTTCTCATCCCAGCAGGCGCCGAGCAGGGGCCCGCCTTGCCCCACTGCCACCCGCCAGCCACGGCGGGCGCACGCGGTGGGCAGCGGTGGGGCGACCGGGGAGGGGCGGGAACAGAGTTCAAAACCATGGTTCACGTCATGCAGTATCCACGGTGGGCACCGGGAGGGGGCGAGGGGTGGGCACCATGCCCGCCCGCCCTGGGCACAGGGGGATGGTGCCACCTTGGTGGGGAGGTGGGACAGCTGCAACTCCAGAAACTGGGGGTAGGGGGCGCCAGGCGGGAGGCCGGCATAGACTGGTGCCCAGTGGATGCTCTCAGCAGCGCCCCTCCACCCAGCCAGGCCTTAGAGGACTCTTTGTATATATTAATTTCTTTTTTTTTTTTTTTTTTACTTTTTGTCTTTTTCTTTAGAAAAAGGCTCTGTCCATGCCCGCGGCTGGCACCCACCACCCCCCATGCCCGCCCAGAGGCGGGGTATGGCTTTGAGGGGAGCGGAAGCCCCTAGTGCCCACTTGCCAAGGGATGGGGCAGAGGGGAAGGGGTCCTGCCGGGCCCAGCAACCCGCAGGGCAGACATCCCACTCGCAGAGGGCAGGGGTGGCCCGGCCTCCTCTCGGGCCTCCCGCTCCCCCCTCGCCCCGTGGGGCACTGGGGCGGGCAGAGAAGAGGAGCTCGGAGAGGCAGGTAGACAAGCACCGCTCCAGAGGTCCAGGTGGGCCGGAGCCACGCCTAGGTGAGGGTGATGTAGGCAGAGGCCTTTTCTTTCAGGTGCCGAAGACAGAGGTGACAACTCCAGCTCCCTGCGGGGGTGGCCAGAGGATGGCGTTAGGCCCGGGCCCAGGTCCTTCCCACCCAGAGGACGCGGTCTTCACCAACTGGGAGACAACTTGCCAGCCCACCCACCCCCACGTCGCGCCCACCTCTTCTCTCACCTTCCGGGGGCTCTGCCATGGGGGGACTCAGGCAGTACATGTGGTAACCCCGATCGCAGTCGTCACAGAACAGCAGCTGGTCCTGGGGGGTGAGACCCGCCCAGCTGGCACCCTGGGGGCACGGGCACCAGAAACCGGGGTGGGGGGCTGGGGCAGGGGCTCGGGCACAGGGGCTGGGGGAGGAGAGGGGGGCTCTGAGATGGTCTTTGCGTCATGGAATCTTCGCAAGACGCTGCCTGGCCAAGCAAAACCACCCCTGAGGACTGTCAGTTTGCAACTTGGTACCTGGGTTTGTAAGACTGTGCAAGGCTTTAACTGATACCCAGATAATCTGATACCAGCGCTGCAAGCAAAGGACACGGGTTCAGATCCCGGCTCCTCCACTTTCCCAGCTGGGTGGCCTTAGGGCAGGGCATTTTCCCTCTCTGTGGCGTGGGAACAAGAGCACCTGCCTCAGAGGTGCCCGGGAGGAGTCAGAGGGGAAGAGTAAAAAGCGCCGGGCTCAGTGAACGGACACGGGCAGCAGTAATAATACTTGTTACTAGTGTTCGCCAGGGAGGGGCTCCCGGGAGGGGCTTAGGCTCAACTGGGGAGGGTGGCGGTGCCAGGCGGGGAGGATGGCGGGGCCTGCGGGGTGGCAGGCAGGCAGGTGGCACTCACGTCGTTCTCCGAGGTGCCACACAGGCTGCAGGACTTGCACTCGATGCACTGCCAGCGGTAGGTCCGCACGGCCGCCGTCATGTTCACCGTGAACTGTAAACACGAGGGGTGTCCTGGGGGCCGAGGGGCAGGGATGCGGTTAGGGGGTCATCGTGCCCCTGGTGGGTACCGACCCCGAGGGAGGACATGGCGTAGCCCCACCCCGCTCATAAGGCCAGCCAGGACGCGCTCTGCCCCCCGCAGCCCGACCCCCACCTGCCCGTGGTGACCGGCAGGCAGCGGTACCGGTACCGTGGCCACCACAGTCTCCCGCCCAGCCGCCATGGCAACCACACTCCGCTCTGCAGGATGCCATGGCAACCGCATTCCATTACCCACAGTGCTGTGGCAACCGCTTTCTACCACCCACAACACTGTGGCAACCGCATTCTGTTAACCGCCGTGCTGGGACGGCCACATGCCACTGCCCGCAGCAGCTCGGCAACCCTGTCCTCCCGGCCGCGATGCCATGGCAACCACCTTCCACAGCGGGTCCCCACACCTCGGTCCCATGCTACTGAAGCCACACGATGCCCCAGCAACCAAACTGTTAGGAACAATACTGCGAGTGCCAGCCTCTTAGTCATTCCCCTGCCACCGCGCAGACACCCGCAGCCACTGACCCGTGCCGTAACAGCTCCGTTCCATTACACCAAACTGCCACGACAGCCGCAGCTCACCGCCCACGATACCATGACAACCACAATTCATTCCCCGCTGTGCTGGGGCGGCCACAGTCGATGACCACAGTCCGCCATGGGAAACCACATTCTACCGAGCGCCGTCCCGTGGCCAGCACTTCGTCAGCCACAGAGCCAGGCAGTGGCCGTCCAGTGCTTGCGTCGCGGTTGCCTTGGCAACCGTCTCTCCCTACTGTCCATGCCGTGAGAAGCACATGCCACTACTCTCAGTGCCAGGACTGCCACATCCCATTGTCCCCAAAGACTCACTGGCCCTACTCTTTCCCACAATTCTCAGCAGTGGAGACAGCCCCATGGGCTCTGATTACGCTCTGGGTCCCCACAGTCCTCACCCCGCGTCCCCTATCCTCCAGGTCTGCCTACCTGCACGTCCTCCCCACCCCAGCCCCCAAAATCCTCGGGTGGAGGAGTGTCACCTGATCGCCCACAGTCTGCACAGGAGATGAGGTCCTCAGGACACCCCGTCTTCTTGGAGCCACCCAGGCAGAAGTCACAGTAGCCGTTGGGGATGACAGTGCCGTCGGGCGCCTTCTTGGCTGGAAGACAGCGGGCGGCGTTGGCGGGGGCGGCCAGCGCACCGGCCAGAGGCTGCTGCGGAAGTGGGAGCGGAGGGAGGCATCCCTACCTGTGTGTTTCCTTTGTGCCTCAGGGACCCAGGCCAATTCTTTGTAAAACTCTGGGGGTGGGGGACAGAGAGAGGGGCTCTCACCACAGGCAAGGCTCCACCCTGCCCGCAGCCTCAGCCCCAGGGGTGGACCCCTTGGTCCAGGCAGTGGGGAGGCGAGGAGAGAACTGCTACCCCGAGCTGTGGCCAGTAGCAAAGGAGGGTTGGTCACCCTCTTTTGGGGTGCAAATAATTCTCATCAGCACCCCAAACTCTTTGAGACAACTGACACGTCCTCTTTATTGGGCAAAAACTTGGCGAATACAGCTTGAGGAAGGGCCCTCTGCCGCCTTCTCGAATACACATCTACCGGGCAGCTCCCCTGACCGAGCCCTGGCGAGATCAACGTTCAGGAGATACCATGGCCGAGATCTGGTGTGGACAGAGACACTCAGAAGGAA
>CAUYSK010009555.1:0-40976 GCA_963575035.1 Avahi laniger
GGGGCAAGGCACCCTCAGAGCCTAAACAGAAGATCAGGTTACAGCACCAAGAGAATTTAACCGGCAAATTTATTTTCAGAAAACCCACCCCGAGCTCAGCCTGTGCTCGGAGGGTGGTAGAAGTGCCGGCCATAGCACGGCGCTGCCTGCTGAATTCCGCTCTGATCGCTTCTGTCCGGGGGCTCCCCTGTAATCACATGTGGGACGGCTCCGTTTATGCTTTGGTGGCCCAAAGCCGGCTTTGCGGGTTTAATTTCTCCCTCTGCCTCTGGGTATAATTGGCTTGTCTGGACTGCCTACCTGTGACTTTGCCACAGAGTGTTTTTCTAAACTCCACCCTATTTTTGCAGTGAGGGAGTGGGACGGGGAGATGTATGTGTGTTCATGTGTGTTCATGTGTGTTCATGTATGAATATGAGTACATGAGTGTGTATGTGTGAGCATGTATCCGGGTTTGCTAGGGCTGCCGTAACAAAGTACCACAAATCAGGTGGTTTAAACAACAGAAGTGTATAGTCTCACGGTCGTGGAGGGCGGAAGTGCGAAATCAAGGTATCTGCAGCGTTGGTTCCTTCCGAGGGCTGTGAGCGAAGGATGTGCTCCAGGCCCGTCTTCATGCCTTGGAGATGTGCGTCTTGTCTCTGTGTCTCCTCACATTGTCTTCCCTCTGTGCCTGTCCGTCTGTTTAAATTTGTCCTTGTTGTAAGGACACCAGTTGTACTGGAGTAGGGCCCACCCTAATGACCTCACCTAAACTTGATCACCTCTACAAAGACTCTTATCTCCAAATAGGGTCACATTCTGAGGTACTGGGTGTTAGGACATCGACATGAATTTGTGGGGATGACATAATTCAACTCATAACAGTGTGCATGTCTGTGTGTGTGTGTGTGTGTGTGTGTGTGCGCGCGTGTGTGTGTGTGTGTGTGTGTGAGTATTCAGTGAACCACAGCATCTCTGAGACTCCAGATCATATGCATGCCTAGTACTTGGGAAACGTTTTAAGAGCACATACAGTTTTTTCTTTCGTGAACGGGCAGGTTCAAAACAAGTTTTTTCTACAAATCTCCTCACAGGTGAGAGGGGCAGGTGAGATAACGCATCCGGTCCTGGTACCACGCCTGCCTCGTTGGTTGAGGGCGCCTCATAATGGAAGGTCCTGTCCTGTTCTTCAGTCTCTGGCAGAGCAGTGTCATCCCTTGGCGTGTGATTCCCTCAACTCGTTTTACTTTAGACTGTTAAGTAGCATCTTGAAATGCCTTTGGCTGCACAACAGAGCGTTCCAGATATTCCAAAGGGCAGCGTATTCGGAGTTCCCATGGAGCTCCCTGGTGACTTGGTGCTATCAGGTCAGTCACTGGAAAACTCCCCGATATTTCTAAGTAAATTTCAGCATATGAAAAATGTCATTTAGATGTTGTAAGTAGTTGTATCTTTTAGCTTCCTTCCCAAAAGAGCTTGGGAGGGTCCTGGGGGGCCTGCAGTGCTGGAGAGCCCTGCGCCATCTTTGGGCCGCTTACTCCACTTCACTGGGACAAACTGCTCTCAAACTGACCCCAAATAAGCTAGCCCTGTGGGACAGTGTGTGGCATTTGCGGTCCTTTCTCCAGCTTGCTGTAAATCTCAGTTCTCTTTGTTCTCTAACATCTGACTGAAGAAAATGAGTACTTCCTGGCACTGAACTGACCTGGAATTCTGACTGACTTTCTAGTCAGCCAGACCCTAAGTTATGCCCCAAATTTTCCAAGTCAACCTACAGTTCTGGGGAACAAGGTGGGGGCAAGCCGGAGGCAGGGTGGGGAGCCGGGGGTGTCCCCAGGCAGGGGGCACTGGTAGACACTGCAGTCAAAGCCCCGTCAGACTGAATCTGAGTCCGTGGTGACACTTGGCAGCGCGGGTCTGTCTGCTTTGTGGCAGAAGACCGTCGGTCAGCTTTGGGATGGAGGAGCCGCTTCCACCAGGCATTCCTCGAAATTAGAGCACTCTTCTCTGACTTCAGATTCATCTATCCACTTCAGCATGGGATAGAATGTAGCCATTTAAAATACATCTTAAAAAGCCATTGAATAATATAGAAAGTGTTTGTGAGAGAACGTGGGCTAAAAAAAAACAGCCACAAAATTGCCTATACTGTCTGATCTCAACTATATCAAATATATATTTCCGAGAAGACGACAGTGGAATGAAATAAGATATTAACTGTTTTTCTGTGAGTGGCAGGATGAGGAATGTTTTTTATTTTCCAAATTTTCTACAGCGGGCATCAGTTATTTTATACACATACACACTGACACACACATACACAAGCTGTCCTGAAAAGTCTGTTTAACTGGAGATTCCCACAGGATCATTCAGATTTTTTTGCTGCCTCAGTCCCACTGGGATATCAATCCCCTGCTTATCCCAAGGCCCATCTCCGAGTTTCCAAGAAGACAGTGGTAACCGGTTCGCATCAGTATCCCCGGATCCCACCTCCCGGCTCAGCCCTGAGTGTGACGGGAGCCGACTAGGCCAGGGCTGCCCGGGCTGGGAATGCCTCTGCCCGCCTGGGAGGGGCCCGGCCTCTCTGAAGGGGGTTAAAGTCCTTCTTTGTGTGAATGGCCTTTTAGGAAGCAGAGGGAGGGCCCGCGGTGACATCACAGCCTTCCGTCAGGAGGCTTGGAAGGAATTTGTCCAGCTTGAGCCAGTGTGCGCACAGGAATCTGTCTGGAAAGGGAGGCAGTTCTCACTGAGGACGTTTGAGGCGCAAGCTCTGGGCAGGGTAAGCCGAGTCTGCTGATGTGTCTTTCTGTACTTTTCTTTCTAATATGAAAGACGTCTTTTTTGAGGCCAGCATCTTTGTGGAGGCAGGACTCAGAGTCTGGACTGTAACACCGTGCTGTGGAGTCCTTCTCTGCTAGAGAAGCAATGGGCAGCTGCGCTCGGGCTGGTGTCTTGCTTCTGTTTGATTGGTTCATTGATTGCAAGTCTTGTAAAACACTCAGCTGTCATGCTAAGGCAAAGAGGAAGCTCTGTCCCGCACATACAGTGCAGAGCGACACACGTCGTCTGTGGCAGATCATGCTTTGGAGATGGCGCGTGACTGTGTCTGTCAGAGACCGCGCGTGCCCTTGTCCAGAACAGGACCAAGGAGCCCAGTGACCCCGGTGGCTGGGTTTCCTGCCATCATCGTGTGCTTGTTCAAGAGACTCACCACACTAGCCTACAGCTGTGGAACTCACCGCATTCACAGGGTGACTTGGGTCATTTGGGGGGATGTGGGGTGCCTGTCTCTTGCAGGCTCCACGGCGATGGAAGGAAAACCTCACCAGCTTTGTTCATAGGTACAGAATCCTCTGAGGACAGAGGGTTAAACCTCAAATGCATCCGGCACTCTTTTCTCTTTCCTCAAGGCTCCGCCTCAACCTGGTGGATTCTGCCGGGTCCACAGTGGTGCTCAGTCTCGCTCCCTGCCCTGGCCAGTTGGCCAGGAATGAACTCAAGATCCTGAACTATTTTTAAACTGAGGGACATGGCTAAGTTATAAAGAACTAAAACTAGGCTTCCTTTTCTCTTCCACAGAATTGGTTACCCTAGAAATTTCAGGCTGCGGGAGCCAGGGTTCCTTCGGTGGCCTTGATCTCAGTTTATTCTGGGCTGGGGACCTCCCTGCAACTAGTCTCACAGTGAAAAGGGCCCTTGGTGGGAAGAGCACCCGGCGACGTCTTGATAGATCCCTGAGTGTCTCACATTGAGGAAAACATGAAACTCGCATCTCTCCTTCTTCAGGGGAAGCCCGGACACCTCCCAGTGGTTCTCAGTCACTCCTGTGAGGAGCAGGTCTGCAAGTAGCGGAAAGAAACGACCCTTTCATCAGCTGCCGCGGAAAAGGAACAAGCTTCCTTCCTTTCCTCCCTCCCTCCACACCTCTCAGCCCCACCACGCACACCATCCTCAATTTCTTTCACAGAGAGCCCAAGCTGTAAACGTATTCATCAAATGGCACCTTAACATTTTCCAGATGTGCAGCCTGACATGTGAGCCAGTGAGTTTTCAGCAGGGCTAAGGGGATGTTATTAATAGGGCAGGCTGTGGTGCTGGGGAGACTCCGTCACATGAAAAATTAACCACTTTCCTTCCCCAGGAATGTGAACCAAGACACAGGTGAGCCTTGTTTCCAATGAAGGCGTGTATGTGTGCGTGGGGTGGGGTCCCAGAAGTATTTTCATCCTGTCTTCAAGCCTATACCTGAGGCCAGAGAAAATAGCAGGATGGTGGTTACTGTTTTGGCCAGTACCTTAGAAGCTCTCAGAAACAAAAAAAAAAGGCTGGGCTTGTAGGAGCAGGATCGGTGACTCCTGAGCACCAAAGTGTTGGGTTTTCTTTTTAGAACTGCCCTGGTCACATTTAGCTGTAATGATTTCATGGGAGAAAAGTGGAGGGAGACCCAGGAGGCATTGTTACTGTCAGCCCTTTTAGAGGTCACAGCGCTGACCCAGCCTGCCTGGTCTAAATTTAGCCTGCATGTGCCCCGGGAGTGCGTGGGGTCTGAAGTCTGGCCTGCTGCCTTCCATCAGCCAGGAGGGGGATCTCTGGCCTCCGTAGGGGGTGGTTTGGCGCCGCGTTTCCCACAGTCAACATAGGGCCCTGGTTCTATAGGCCGGAAGAAGCTCTGCTGGGGGGTGGAAGAGGAAAGGCCACTCAGGCCTGGAATGTGGTCCGGATTATCACCCGGGGCTCCTCTCTCCCATTTCCCGCTTGGAGGTCTGAAGCCTAACCAAGGAAGCAAACAGTTCCCAGACATCCCTGCTCTCTGTGCCTTCCGGGGAGGGGAAAGGGGCCCACTCAGAGTCCCAGCCCCTTCTCTTTCCTGTGGTCTTCAGCAGGGAGGGCCTGAGGAGCTGCAGGCCAGCCTGTGTAGGAGCTTTGGTGCACCCAGCTTTCTTCATAAACTCTTCTTGGCCTGCACAATTTGCACTCTTGAATAGGGCTAGAATTTTCTTTCTAGTTACTGCTGTAGCACTTCCTTCCCCTTGTGCTATTTGTTCTCTTTATGTGACCTGGTACTCCCTGCAAGGCGATAAGCTCCTTGCTGGGAATAGGGGATCACCTCAGAGCTCTGGGGACCTCCCATGGCCCGGGGCGCAGGGCATGTCACTCTGCAGGGTGTCAGGATGTGCTTGTGGATTGAAGGTCGTGTTGCAGGAAAGCTCTTTGACCTTTTCAAACTCTGTGTTCCCTTCCCACGTCCCTTGGTTTGGGGAGTTAGTGCCTCCCCCCCAACCCCAGACCTCCTGATCATAGTTCTACCTGGTTCCTTGGAGGCCGAGGAGGTTCAGCTGATGCAGGCATCTTTTGGGTCTCTGAGCACTGTCCGCCAGCCAGGTTGCAGCCCCTCCTCCCATTGGCCATCATGCTGGAGACATCCTGACTCAGCCAGAAAGTCAAAAATCCAGGAAAAACCCTCCTCGAGACAGCCATGCATGGCCCATGGAACCACTTTTTCGCTGTGATAGTAATTGTGCCCTGTGTACTAAAAACGTGACTTATAAAAGAGAGGGAGGGTGAGGAGGGAAGACGAAGATGCTCTCTGGTTTTGTGGCTGTGCGGAAGTCTTATTTCATAGCCGTGCTTCTGTTCCTAGGCCAAGAGTGAGTTCGTACTTTTGGTAGAATTTAAAAATAACTGGATTAAAGGATCGGGTCACCTATTATCTGGAGAAAAGCATTTCTAATTTAAATATCGTGGCTTTAGTAGGCAGTAATCTGGGTTATTCAGAGCAGAGAAACCTGGTTGTGTGGCGGGTGCCTGATATTTGAGTAATTTGGGTCACATCGTGCATTTAGGCTAGGAGCCTGGGAGATCACGGTGGGTGAGGGACGAGGGACGCTGTCAAGCTTGAACAGCCTGCGGGGTGGAGAAGAGGGGACGCTGTGAGCACAGCGGGCATTTAAAGTGAGTCGGAGCTTCAGTTCTTGCTTGTCTTTGCAGCACAAGACACTTTTCTGGTGTCTGCCGGGGCTCAGGCAGGCCTGCTGAGGAAAATGCACTTCCTTCAGGTTTTTTCTGTTCTCAATATTGCCTAGCTGCGGGCCCAGGGACCCTGGGTGGGAGGAGCATGCTGGTGTCCATTGCCCAGATGGGCAGGAATCAGGGCCCTGATGTTTTGTTTTCTGTGCAAACTTAAACAGGCTTCTAGAATCACACCTGTGGTGTTGGTGGAGAGTTACTGCTTTTCCCCAGGGTGTCCACTGCAATGACATGGACCTGGGATCTTCATATTTTACCTCTGGGAAGTTGTCAGAGGAAGCAGAGAACTGCATCAGAGACTAACTCAAAGGGTAAAATCCTTTGATCTTGGGGATAGTCCTTCTATTTCTGTAAACCTCTTATTTTGAAATTTTGAAACAGAAATAAAATCCCTGCCTTTTTCGCTTAACAGAGAGAGGGCCATGCTTTGGGCATCCGCTGACATCATGTGCGTGTGTGTACCGTGGAATGATGAGCTATTAGGCATGTGTCAACAACAAAATGGGGACGTGACACTTACAGTGTGTGCACAGGACGGGCTTGTTAGCCTGCCTCATTCATTCGTACATTTACCGAGCATTGGAGATGGACCAGGTTCTCTTCTATCCAATGTGTGACTTCTCTGCTTCCCATGCGACTGGAGCCCCAGGTCTGGATGGGTCTCAACTGTTCATTCTACTCACCGCATCTTCAGGATTTGACTGTTAAGGACATTTTATGAAGTTATTCTGTTTGTTGCAGCAACAAATGCATCTTCCTAATTTTGCTTAGCTTTAATTAAAATGCACATTTAAGGATCTCTTGGAGTGGGGAAAGGTTAGGGAGACGAGAGCTGTCTTTGAGTCTGACTTTTAGCCTCTCCTGAGCCTTTTTCCTTTAATCTCCTCATGGTGATTTCTTTTCTTCTAAAAGCCAAAATCTCACCATTACTTCCTACTTCTTCCCCAAAAGAAAGTCAATCTGCTCCCAGAAAGAATTTAATATTGATCATGTACACCTCAGTGTAAAATGGCTTAATAATAATGAACTTTTGCATAGACTATTTTATAGTTTATGTAGTACTTTTAAATACATTTTCCAATTTAATTCTCAAAACAGATTTGGGAGATATCCACCCAGTTTGCAAAGGAGTTATATTCTCAGCAGAGTTCATAATTTTCTTGCATAAGGTTTAGCCGAACTTTTATAGATAGAGCCAAGAAATGACCCCCAGACTTTTGGACTCCAAACTCTGAGATACCATGTTTTCTGCATCATTTATTTTTTTATTTATTAATTTACATTTTTCACCTTCAGAAAGCTCAAGTATTTCTGCACCATTTAGATAGAGAAAGGAGACCCAGGTACCTATGTTGTAAATTAAACCATGCAAATTTGCTTTGCGTAACTATTAAACACTCTCAAGTAAATAAAGGCAGCTTTGGATGCAACCTTACTACCAGGTTATATTAAAAGCCGGTCTTGGACCAAATTCTGGCATGCAGACAGACACTTATTAAATAAATATTTGTAAAAAATGGTATAAAGAAGTCTCAGCTCTCTTAAGTTTCTAGGTGCTCCAACCCTACCTTGTATGAAAACAAATGTGGCACTTTTACAAAGACAGGATTCTGTTCAATGGGTGTTAAATAACCAAAGTCCCAAATAACCAAAGTCCCCTGAACTGATGGCTGGAAACGGGCTGATTAGTCCTAAGACCTCAAGCACCATCCCTAAGGGTATATGAACCAAAGGGCTCACTCTGTTTATATATCCTGTTCCTGAAAAGGTGGGGGATATCTCTAATCCACAAATTTGAAAACCACCAATTTCACGGATTTCTAACATTCATTATACTAATTGATAAGCCACTAATTTCACTAATGAAAACCCATTTCTCACCTTAATTATGCCAATTAGCAAAGCCTCAGGGGTCCTGGGAGTTAAAGGGAGCTGAAGCACTGGAGGAAGCCACCTGTGGAGCTGGGATTTCTGATTAGCTCCTAGTTGACCACTCCTTGAGTATATATTCCTGATTAGCATCGTTGTGCTGGAATGTAATCGACACTAATTTCAGAAACACACAGCTGCATTATATTGTCTCTGCCCAAGTATTTTTAAAATAATTGTAGACATCGTAACCACTGCTAGCCTTTCTGGGAAGCTGGAAGGAGGGCAGGTTTATGTGCCGGGGTGCTAGGGCTCCACCTGTTGGGTTAAGCTGGGCCAATCAAAAGATCTCCCCAGGCCCCTTAGCACCCTAGTTTTTCTCTGACCTTAGAAAACCCAGTTTGAAGGTTTTTTTCATATCTTCCTGTTTTTTGCACTGGGACATAGTTTATTTCAGAAAGGACTTTCCGGTTGATTTAATGAATATGCATCTTATCTGAATCTGCAGTCAGGTCCACCTTATCTGAAGCATGGAGAAAATTCTGGTCCTTTTTATCTTCAAAGGGAGCAGTAAGCATTTATTGGTTTAAACAAGACATCATTTAAGTAGACCAAGCCCAGACTCCTGCCAAATCGGATAGGTGGGATTTCCAGTCCATTTCCATTCACCTGGTGTCATCACTGATGGCTTTGATCACATCAGGCTGTCATGCATGAAGGCAAATTCTTACTGCTGATGGTAGAACTTAGGAATTTGCTCTTTTGTTATAATTGTTGTCTAACTTTACAAAAGCTCAGGACTTCTGATGCATGGTAGTGAATCAGTAGTGCAGACTTGTTTATCTCTTTAAATACTTCTACCTTGATTAGGATTTAGAACTGCTGCTCTCTGAAGTAGATAAAATTGAGTGTCAGGAAGAATTTTCTGAATTTATGGAAAAAAGGAGACTTTGCCTCATGTAACTCTTTCCTGTTTACACACTCTATTGTCTAATTTTTTTAAAAAAATGCATTAAAGGAATCATCTGTAATTACACTGGCACCCCAAAACTTTGACTTTTAACAAGTAATTAGCATTTTTTAAAATCTCAGTTTGACAGATCACAGAAGACGAAAGTACTTATTACCATTTCTGACTCAAAGATAAAGGCGGTTTTTTTTGGATACCGCAAAGTGTACTGTCAAATGCTCTTTTCAGATTTTTAAAATTTTGTATCGAAACAGTTTGTTTCTAGTTCAAAAACCATGCCTTGGAGAGCTGATGTAACTTTTGAGTTCTAGAAAGAACAGGCTGACAGGACATCTGCTCACCTATCATCAAACACATAAGTGTGAAACATTCTGGAGGAAGGGACAATGATGGTGTGAGTGGCTAGAATGTTCTTGGGAAATGCAGTGGAGATAAGCCTGGTCACCCTATCTCTGTGATTAGCAGCAAGAGACACACAGAGACCAGTTCTTCACTTCGCCAGATTAAGTAAACTCTAAAATAGAGTTACGGCTCCCTGGGAAGTATGGGGAATCCAATTTTTGTTAAGAAGAGGGTACTGTCTCCTGGAGCTTATTGTTGCTGCTGATATCATTATGGCCCTGCAGAATAAGTTTCCTGTTTTTTTAATGAATGGATTAATGAACAAATGAACTATAGAATTACAGTATTTGACTTTTAGCTTCCTTTATTATTACATTGCCTTCTTTCCTCTTCTCAACTATTCCGAAGTGGTTTATATTTCAGCAGAGCAGTGATTTGGTACCATATTTCAGTCCCAGTGGCTTCCGACTAGTCTCCAACTTTTTTCCCCCCCCAAAAGCCAAAAGGGACAGAAGGAAAGCAATGCTATTCCTGTGAAGAATATTAGCAGTAAATTATTGGCCAGATGAAGCCAGGGGTGGGGGTGCCACAGGTAATCTGATTTTTACCGCAGCAGTACCATGTATCTTTCTTTGTTTGTCTTTTTATTCCAGTAATAACTTTCCATGAAGTGTGCTAATTTTGGCCTAAGTTTCCTTGAAATTGAATGGCAGCCAATAAGCTTCTGGCATTCAAATTTTCTGTAATTCTTAATGATGTATGAGTAGAAATTACTGACAATTGCCCCACCAAAAAAAAGTTTAGGTAATAGTTTTAAAAGGGCAGTAAAAACTCTCTTGATGTGCTGCTTTGGTTCATTCTAAAGATAAAAGAACTACAGTTGACAATGGTCAAAAATAAAAACAAGGACATGAGCAATTGTAAATATTAATTGTTTTAAGTATCAGACTTTGACAAAGACAAGACCTAGACTGGAAGAACATCAGAGACCAGAAAGAAGAATACTCATTATTGTTGCCTATTGCTAGAGAAGAAATATATATTACTTGATTGATTTAAGTCTGAAGGGGAATGTGGAAAACCAAGACTGAAGAAAACCCCCCGGTTCATGGGTAGCCATAAGAGTTTTTCAACATTCTGACAGCATTGTAGAGCACCCAGGGTGAAACTCCATGTTTTCCTGGGTCTCATGAATCCAGAATTATCTACTTTCCTTGGAAGGATTTTGAAATTAAGCCCCTGAGAATCATCCTAAGATGGTGTTTTAATGTTATATTCTAAGCTTTAAAATTGTTGAAAACTTAAATAAATGAAAATCATACCATCTTCCAATGATTGCATTATACTAGTTCAATAATACCAGACGCACTATAAACTTGAGCCAGGGAAACAAAACTGACCAAAGTGCTAGTGAAATTCTTGAAAGAAACTCAAATTAAATTCATAATTTACTGCCAGAATTCTCTGAGGTAAACCAGAGTCCTTTGATATGAAAAAAAAATTCATCCTAGAATTTGAAAATTAATCTTACTAATGCTAAATAATACAATTACATGGGCTAGATAACTGGTGGGAAAATATGGTGCATTTAAAAAGTTAGGAAGATATGGTTTTCTTATTTAACCACAAATTGGACATATCACACATAGAGCATTTTAGAAACTAGAGATGGGGTGCTGCTGGCCACTGGTTTTCAAAGCAACACTCACTCCTTGACTAAGGAGTACTGTTTCCATGCAGTTCCAGAGAACAGAGCTATGCAATCAGTGCCTTTGGTTATGGTGTTTATAATGCACATGGTCAGTTACAGCCATGACAATGGGCCCTGCAGCCTGTGAGGGGTCATTGAAGGGATCTACTGTTTTTCAGTATTTTATTTTGGAAAGATTTTCCCAAGAATTTCTTGTCTCCAGAATAATTGCATTACATCTGGCAGAGAATCACATGTTTTCAAGAATATTTGTTCATGCCAAAGGACCTTCTTTTTACAGTTGGGGACATACCAGTAGTCCTGTTACATAGCCTGCAGCAGTTTTACTATGCAATATTTTGGAAGGCTCTGATACAATAACTATATAATCTCTTCCACATCAGAAGGTAAAATTTAAAAATGGAACTAGCATGTATTGAACACCAAGTAAACAAAATGGAATCTGTAAATTGGAGAGGGTTAGGCACTCATTACCACAACAAAATGAATATGTAAAGCATTAGTAGAAGGGAAATCTCTATTTAGACGAACTTGTCACTGAAGTTTCAGTTTTCCTTCCTGTTAGTTATGAGTGAATTTCTCAGCATTCGCATCCATAAGAGATTAGCATTCGACCCTGACTTTTGTTTTCTCTTTATTCCAGAAGCCTCCTCGGCTTTCCGAGGATGATATCCGGCTGAAGAAGGAGAGAGACAACTGTTGTGCCAACGTCCCGGAGCCTGCCACCAGCTCTCTTCTCCCAGATCACAAAAACATGGAAATTGAGGTGTCTGTTGCAGAATGTAAAAGTGTTCCTGGAATCACCTCCACCCCACATTCCGTGGACCACCCCTCCCCTTTCTATTCGCCCCCTCTTAATGGCCTCCTCACTGATCCCCACGAGTCCCTGGATAACGATGTGGCCAGAGAGATCCGGTATCTAGACGAGGTGCTGGAAGCCAACTGCTGTGATTCTGTTGTGGATGGAACTTACAACGGAACATCGTCCCCGGAGCCCGGTGCGGCGATCCCGGTGGGCAGCCTGAGCCCCCCTGCCCACGCAGCCCTCCAGCCAGAACCCGCTGGGAGAGCAGCCGGCAGGCAGGCGCCTCCCCACACTGAGCTCAGTGAAAGCAACTCTGACCCCATGGCAGACGGGGAAAGAGCAAACGGCCACCCCCCTGGCCAGCCCCGAGATAGGCTGGGGGACGGGCTGCAGACACCCATGAGCCCCAGCTCCTCAGCCAGCTCTCGGTGCTCCTCCCGAGACGGGGAGCTCACGCTCACCACGTTGAAGAAGGAGGCCAAGTTCGAGCTGCGCGCTTTCCACGAGGACAAGAAGCCGTCCAGGCTCTTCGAGGAGGACGAGTGCGAGAAGGAACAATACCGTGTCCGGAAAGTGAGGCCCTCAGAAGAGATGCTGGAGCTGGAGAAGGAGAGGAGGGAGCTCATCCGCAGCCAGGCGGTGAAGAAGAATCCTGGCATTGCCGCAAAGTGGTGGAATCCCCCCCAGGAGAAGACCCTCGAGGAGCAGCTGGATGAGGAACATCTGGAGTCCCACAAAAAGTACAAGGAGCGTAAGGAGAGAAGGGCACAGCAGGAACAGCTGCTGCTGCAGCAGCAGTTGCAACAGCAGCAGCAGCAGCGGCCCCCGCCGCAGCCCTGCGCAGCCCCTGCGTCCTCCTATGAACGTCCAAGCGTGACTGACAAGGCGAAGGAGGACATCGTCACAGAGCAGATAGATTTCTCTGCTGCCCGCAAACAGTTCCAGCAGATGGAGACTTCCAGGCAAACAGGGGCCAAGGGCCAGAGTACACCCAGGCTGTTCTCCATCAAGCCTTTCTACAGGCCTCTGGGATCAGTTAACTCCGACAAGCCACTGACTGTCTCGAGACCAACTTCTATCGGGGGACCTCCAGAAGACAGTAACGCATCAGCAGCCAAGGCCCCCTGTGCCCTTGAGAGCCAGTCAGGGGGAGGAGGCCAGGGTGGCACAGTCCCCCAGGGGAAGGAAGGGCCCTACAGTGAGCCATCTAAACGGGGGCCCTTATCTAAACTGTGGGCGGAGGACGGAGAGTTTACAAGCGCCCGGGCGGTCCTCACTGTGGTCAAGGATGATGACCATGGGATCTTGGATCAGTTTTCAAGATCAGTCAATGTCTCCTTGACCCAAGAGGAGCTCGACTCTGGTTTGGATGAGTTGTCAGTGAGGTCCCAAGATACCACGGTCCTGGAGACCCTGTCCAATGATTTCAGCATGGACAACATCAGTGACAGTGGTGCCTCCAATGAGACACCCAATGCCCTCCAGGAAAACTCACTGGCTGATTTTTCTCTGCCCCAGACGCCACAAACTGACAACCCCTCAGAGGGCCGAGGAGAAGGTGTCTCCAAGTCGTTCAGTGATCATGGTTTCTATTCCCCTTCATCCACCCTGGGAGACTCTCTGTCGGCTGATGACCCGCTGGAATATCAGGCTGGTCTCCTGGTGCAGAATGCCATTCAACAAGCCATAGCCGAGCAGGTGGACAAAGCTGTGTCCAAAACCAACAAGGATGGAGGGGGACCGCAGGAACCTGAAGCAACTCTAGAGGAAGCTGAAATTGGGGCTTCCAGCTCAGAGAAGCCCCAGAGCATGTTTGAGCCACCCCAGGTATCCTCTCCTGTTCAAGAGAAAAGGGATGTCATACCAAAGATTCTGCCCGCTGAAGACAGGGCGCTCAGGGAAAGGGGGCCCTCCCAGCCACTGCCAGCCGTGCAGCCCAGTGGCCCAATAAACATGGAGGAGACCAGGCCCGAAGGGGGCTATTTCAGCAAGTACTCGGAGGCTGCCGAGCTGAGAAGCACAGCCTCCCTCCTGGCCACTCAAGAATCTGACGTGATGGTTGGGCCCTTCAAACTGAGGTCCAGGAAGCAGCGGACTTTGTCCATGATCGAAGAAGAGATCCGAGCAGCTCAGGAAAGGGAAGAGGAGCTGAAGAGGCAGAGGCAGGTCCTGCAGAGCACCCCGAGCCCCAGGACGAAGAACGCCCCAGCACTGCCCTCCAGAACACCGAGCTACAAAACTGCCCCAGGTGAGGTGCCTCGTACCAGAGGCAGATGGCCCAGAAATTTGCCACTGTTGATTCCGGTTTATGGGTTTCTGTGTGGAGCCTCCTCTGTGTGTGTCTGGAATAAGTGTCAAGGGACTCTGACATGAGGATTTCAGTGTTTGGGGACATGGAACAGGAGTGTCAGAGTGCCCGTGGAGGAACCCTGAGGCTGGTTGGAATTTGCCACTTCCCAGTGGATGCAATAGCTCCTTTCTTGTCATTCTGCGTTGGTCTTGGTTTGTTACAGAGAATTGTTCTCTTTTATTTGGAGGATTGCCTCTTGGCTGAGGGAGGGGCTGTTGGTGGCCCAGAACCAGTAAGAATGGGCCATGTGCGGATTGTATTCGAGTGTGCAGCTTGACCTTAGGTATCTGTAGTTAAATCCAACCCATCCGAGTTTGGAGATGTTCTCTACCAACCCCTTCTGAATGCTGGGTCCCTTCCCAGTGATGATAGTCATGACTTGGCATTGCAAATTGACCCATGGAGGATGCCCTTGTCCATCTCCTGTGTGATCAGATTTATCTTCCTTTAAGTCACCACGAAACAACTATTTTGGAATCAGGGGTGGCCTCAAACATTCTTGTCAGGTGACTCATTTAGAGAAGTGAATTACTACAAGGAAAGGCAGGTCTTTAATCCCCTTGCGTTGCCTGGGCAGTCACCTTCTTGAATACTTTGTTAGATGGTTGATGTTAGAGTAGTAATTATTGTTGCTACCATTATGGATAACAGTGCGACCAGTAGTTTTTATTTCCCACGTGGATATGATAGCGATCAGGAATCCATACATCTTAACCATAGAGAAGTGCTGCTCAAAGTGTGGTCCGAGCCAGTCCAGGAACTGTTTGTTACTGGTCCATTCTGAGCTAAGTTCAGACTTTGAGAGTAAGCATTTGAAAACTCTTAGAGCAATTTGTTATTGTTCTGAAATCCAAGTGTGGGATTTTGTGTTTTACAACAGTATTGGTCCACCATGGACTTGGGGTGAGGTGGGGGAGAAACTGATCCTTCGCCAGAGATAATTTAAGAATTATTGCCCTGATGTGATAATTGTTGGCATTTAACTCGGACAGATCTTAATCTCATCTTGACACTTGGCTTCCATCAGTGACACAAGGTCACTCTTCTCATTATTGGTTTAACCTAAAGAAAAGTTCCCAAGTACAGTACAAATATCTTTTCATTCTAATCCATTTAAGAGTAAATTGCCAGCACAATGCCCCATCACCCCCAGTTTTGTAGACTGCCCCTCCTTTTGGGTCAGCATGATGCTCACATGCTCACATGCAGATTTTGCGTCACTGGTAGGAATACCACAGAGTTGATGCTGTTTTCTCGTGGGTATCGGTTTGTCTTGTTACGGGGGCAGGTGTTAACTCTGATATCTGATATTAATTTTGATCACACGATTGAGGGAGTGCCTGCCAGGCTTCTGCACAGTAAAGTTACCTTTTCCTTTTGTAATCATCAAATTTTTTATGGGGAGGTATTTTGGGACTATGTAATTTTTATCCCACTCCTTATCAAACTTTAAATCTATTCATTTATATTTATTTATGTCAGTGTGGTCTCATGGACTCCTCTTGTAGTCAATGAGTTATAATCCATTTCTTGTATTATTTTTATCTTCAATTTGTTCAGATATAGCTCATGGGAGCCCTTTCGAGCTAACTTCTGTGTCCTTTGGAGATGTCCCCATTATTCTTTGAACATTTCCTTACTTTATGGCACCACAAGATGTTCCAGTTTCATCTTATACATTCCCAGCCCTGACATCAGTCATTTCTCCCAAGAGCCCTAGTTCCCTTTACTGTAGAATGGTATTTAGAAACCAAGATATGGATGCTAGGCGTGCTCATTGCTGTTGGATTGTCACTGCTCCCAGGCACTCTCAGGGGACAGAATTAGAGATGATATACATCTGTCTGTCTCTCTGTCTTGAAAACCATGAGTTTACCATGATTTTAATTCTCTTTTTATACAGGATTTGTACCTATTTTCTCCCTTTCCATATTTGCAACTACCTTCTTGATAACCACTTACTTGGATTTTATTATCCTCAATATATTTATTATTTAATTAATCCCCCCTTCTGTAACCAATCTCCTATTTTCATTACCAAACTTGGGCTCCAACCTCACTTTCTGGGTGGCCACTGCCACCCCCCTCCACCAACACCCTCCTACCTGCTGTGGCCCCAGCACCCTATGGGGAGTCACTGCTGTCCCCTGCCCACCCTGCTGTGATGCCAGCATACCCCACTGGGCCACCAAGCCTGCTCCCAACCCCACCATTGGCACGGTCTTGTTCAGCCCCATCTCATGACTTTTGGACTGAATTGTTCAGGAAGGAAAAGGAGGGAAGGAAGAAGAGGAAGAGCAGAGTGACTTTCTTAATATGGTTTTAATTCCTTCAAGTCATGGGACACAGCCAGTTGAAGGCTTGAGGCAAAGGAAATTTTGGGGGAGGGATTTTGTCCATGCTTAATAGTGGCCAGTTGGCTTTTCCCAAGGATCCTTAGTTGTTGAGGTCACTTTAAATTCTTTATTGTGGGCTGGCTTGGCACAGAGGTCCCAGGTGAGTATCCTGTCCTGGAGAAGTCTTTGTGCCACTTACTTTTGGCCCAAGCTGGGGAGCCTACCTCACAAGCGAATGACGCTAAAGGGCCTGAGTAAGGGCCGCCCGCTGTCTCACGGGTGGAAGAAGGTTCTGCAGGCATCTGAGCTCCTCTGCTCATACGGACCGCAGGTGCTGTGATTCTCCTTCTCCTGCCAGTTATAACCAGTTCCACTTATCTGGCCCTCCCTTTGTGTTGTTTCATTATAGAACCTTCTCTAAAGTACATTTGCTCTGTGGGTATCTTAGTCTGTTCAGGCTGCTATAAGAAAATGCCATAGACTGGGTGGCTTATAAACAACAGAAACTTATTTCTCACAGTTCTGGGGGCTGGGAAGTCCAAGATCAAGGTGCCAGCAGATTTAACTAGTGAGGACCTGTATCCTGGTTTGCAGATGGCGCCTACTCACAGGGTCCTAACATGGTGGAAGGGAAGAAGGCAGCTCTCTGTGGTCTCTTTTATAAGAGCACCAACCCCCTTCAGCCCTCGTGATCTAATCACCTTCCAAAGGCCCCTCACCTCCTCATATCATCACATATGTTGGCGGGGAGGCACAAACATTCAGACCATAGTGGTGGGTATTTTCAGTTTTCTCTGCTCCATCTCTTAATTGAAGCCCTCGCCATATTGCCCCTAACTTTATTTCTGGAATGTGAACAATTGTCAAATATGAAGACATTTCAACACTTTCTCTTGGTTCCCCCACCTGCTCAGGATCGAGGCTGCTTTAAAGCAGGCCGGGGTCCTCGTGTTTGCCCCTGGCCTCCCAGCAGCCCAGCACCAGCTTCTCCAGCACTTCCCCCCATGCTAAAGCTGATCTCCTCTCCCACCCCCACCCCCAAAGGATTGGCTCCTGCCCCTTCATGGAGATGGGACTTCATCCGTGCAAGTCTGCCCTCTGCTGCAGTCTGGTTGTCACATCGAACACAATCAGTCACGAGAATGACATGTGTGCACCCCATTCCTTCAAGTTTATCTCTAGAACGTTTAAAGTAGCTGCCCAGTCTTTCCAGAATCACAACATGGATTGAAAGCAACTGATGCAAAATGCAATTTTCTTTCTATTCCTGGAAACCTTTGGCGTGGGGGCGCTTGGCCAGCTCGCCTCCAGGTTCCCGATCAGGGAGCAGGCTGACACGTTACTCTGAGCAGCCAGACTGGACAATTCATGGCCAGGGGCAGAACAGCTGGCTCCAGCGTTGGTTTTGTGAATGGAAATGTTACTAAGTTCCTACGCACTACTTCACATTTCATGCCAGAAGAAGTGACTTAGCTGGTTTTTATGTGACTCAGCTTGATGATTCAACATTAGGTGATGAAAAACATAATTTTCTTCTTCTCTGGTAGAAATCATGCTGATGACATGCTGGAATCCTAAACCCTAAAACCGTAAGGCAAATAAAATTTACTGAGAGCCAAGATGTGATAAGGAAGGAGAAATCTACCAAGTCTTTCCATTGAAAGGTTATTTAGACATAAACCCCATCCCCCAGACATTAAAAAGATTTATTTTTGTTTTAGTTTCTTTGCATTAAAAGATGGAGAATGAATGATAGGGGTTCTATTTTGAAAAGGATGTAGTCATTTTAAAGACCAAGTATCTGGGATTGTTTCATTGAGAAGGACAGACACCCAGAGAGGCTCAAAAGGAGTAGAGAACTTGACACATTTGCATTATTTAAATAAGGCCGGAGGAGGTTGAAGGGCCAGGTGCAATGGCTCACGCCTCCTGTAATCCCAGCACTTTGGGAAGCCGAGGCGGGAGGATCATTTGAGGCCAGGAATTTGAGACCAGCCTGGACAGCATAGCAAGACCCTGTCTCTAAAACATTTTTTTTTTTTTAATTAGCTGGTTGTGGTGGCTCGCACCTGTAGTCCCTCCTACTCATGAGGCTGAGGCAGGAGGATCGCTTGAGCCCAGGAGTCTGAGGCTACAGTGAACTGTGATAATGCAATTGTACTTCAGCCTGGGTGACAGAGCTAGACTTCTCTTTAAAAAAAAAAAAGAAAAAAAAAAAAAAGGAAGAAATTTAAAACAAAACTAAGCAAAAGTTGATTTGGAGCCAGACAACAAAAGAGCTATATTAATCATGTTAAGGGTTTTAAGCTTTAGACTTTATCCTGTGGTTAGTGAGAAGCCAGTGAGAGTTTTCAACATGGTCATTATCTGCACACATTTCCAAGCTGTCCTGATTTCATCTGTGAATTGGTAGACTGAAACTCTTCCTGTTTTAATGAGTCTATTTCACAGGCTTCGATTGAGATCTTCCTATGTATGAGCACATCTAAAGTCACGCTCCATCTTAATGGTATGTGAGAAGTCACACTCCAAGAATGTGCACACAGGTGCCCTCTGCCAATGGTACTCAGAAGTAGAGAATGAAGGAAGCATGTCAGTAGGTGCACAAGCCTGCTTTGAAGGGGTGGCTCACACACTGCTGGAAAACACTCTTGAGAGAATTGGGGGCAGTTCCCAAACATTTTATTGAAATTGCAATTTAAGACCTTTTTGAGTCTTTTCCTATTTGAGGTACCACCAGACAGTTCTCGCTTTAGTGCCTGTGTCTATTATTAGATATTTTGGTTTCACTTCCAAGTTCTGAGCATGCCAGAGAAACCCAGTTAGTCAGGTGATGATTAGTTTTGGTTTTTGAAATAGTTTCTGTTTTCATGCCAGATTTTGGATTGACTACCAAGTCAGAAAATTCACCCAGTGGGTGAATTCCATTGTGTACCCCCATTATGGAGAGCAGTGAAAGAGAAGGTGTGGCTATTGAGTTCCCTCACTTGGAGTGTCTGTTTATGTCTTCTAATATGTGAAGAGATGTGATAATTATACCGTTTATAAAAATAAGATTTATAGAAAGTGTCAACTTCTGCTGTCAGTTTGGATTAAAATTCCCCATGAGGTGATTATTACACTATTATAAAGATTATTAAGTGGGTCTTTTTTCTTTCCCTTTTATTATCTTCAATTACAAGGGAAAGTCTTAGAGAGAAAAAAATGTTTGCTAGTTTCTGCACAGTATTCACGAAACAGAGCTTAGTGGCTCTTCCATGCTAAATTAGAGCCTGATGAGGCCGAGTTTCACTTGAGGTGCCCTCCTTGCTCCGCAGAGGAAGACTTTGTGTCAGCAACTGGCGCAGGTCCGATTCTTCACGGGCTGTGGAAGGAGACGGCTCCACCAGGAGTGTCAGTGCCTCTTTCCTGCGAGGCAGGCACTGATCGTGCAGCTCATAGGGACCCAGCTGGCTCTGCGAAGGTAGCTAAATGTGGAGTGTCCACAGATGATCACTGTCCACTACTGTGCTTCTGGAACGTTCTCTGGTGACACAAGTCTGATCATGGTAGGTACAACTTATCAAGACTTTAAAGCTGTGTACGATATGAATTATTTCACACACATTTCTCATTGAAGCCTCCCAATGGCCCACTAAAATATAATACAAGATTATCTGAACCCTGGAGGCCAGATATGTATTTCTGGATTCAGACTTTTTCTGATTTTAGAAAAGTTAGAAAGTATTCATTATTACTTAGAAAAATCATGCAATGCATATACTATATTATTTAACACAACAGCCAGGTTCTAGGGTAGCACCCTGTCATCAAATTAAATTTCTGCTGTGAAACTTAAGAAGAATTAGTTATATTAAGTGGGTAAATGAAGACTAAGGAGAGCCTCACGTCAACTCATGTCAGGTTTTGCTGCCAGATAAGTTATGAAAAAACTTGGCTTTCAGAGCTTTTTTGGATTTGGGAATTATGGATAAAGGGTGTGATTCTATGATATTATTCCCCAACTCAACTTGGAAGTGGGAAAGCCTGGTTTCAAATCCAGGCTCATTTGTCTCCAAAAATCCATATTCTTGCCCCCAACCTCACCTGCCTCTCTGCTGAGCCTGCCCTAGGAGGTAGATAGTGATAGCTCCCCTCTTCAGCCTATAGTGATTGAGCTCAGCCTCCTCCTTTCCTCTTCTGGTTTCAGGCCTGACCCCTGCATTTTCTTGGGTCCTTCTTGTCCCTCCTTTTTGGAGCCACTGTAGCTCTGGGTGTATGAGTTTGACTCTCAAAGGCCGTGAACCAGGACTACTACTCTAGTGACCCAGGATGGTTCCTTTGTGCTTTCAGAACTTAATTCCCATGCCCCACATTACAACAGGCAGAATTGCTGGTGCTGCCCAAAGATCTGAGCAGCTGGATGGCAAAGGGACTAACGTAGTCCATGTCAACTGTCTAGCCTGGCTGCTCTTGTGAATTCTTCCTGAAAGTTCATTTCCCAGGGAGAAGCTCAGCTGTTCCCTCCAAAAACAGGCTCATTCCTTGAAAACTTTGAAAGAACTGGGTACTCAAGTAAGGAATCAATCTGAGAACAAGCAGGGATAAGTGTTCATCGCTCCATTAACTGAACATGAGCACTTTTGGCGTAGTGGGGTCAAAGTCAACTAAATTTGCTGAGTAGTGGTCATGGAGCACCATGACTATTTCCCACTGTTCTCTTTCCCTCTTTAAGATCCATCTTTCTTCCCTGGACCAGAACTTCTCTGTATTTCATTTATCTCAACCCAGCAAATATGTTCATTTGAAAAATGCATACCATGGGGGAAGGAGTTGGTAAGAAAAGGCAACGTTGAAGCAGTGTTTGGCAAGAGGTGAAGATACGTAAGGATGTTAGGACTTCTCAAATTACAGAATTCCAAGTTCTTTTTGGACATTACCCTGAAAAGTTTGAAAGGGCAATGGCTGCGGTTAATTTAAACCTATCAGCCTTGCTCTTGAGAAGATACGGACACGGAAGTCTTTCTTCTGTGACAAGCCTACGGTTCTGGCTTCTGGACAGCAGGACTTTGAAAAAAGCAGAACATTCCCCATCAGTTTAATTCCCTTCTGTAAGCAGGTTCCGCAGTTACTGATGATTGTGCTGGATCTTCTGATATATTCGGGGCACCTGGGTTGGGCTTCTGCTGCTGCTTCTGCCTCGCTGGGGCACCACGTGCTGTCCCTGTGGCTAGCTCCCGCGTGGCTCCTCCGTGCTCCTGGTTAGGGCAGAGGCTTCTCAGCCACACACAAAGAAAGATGCATAGTCTTGAGCTGACAGAGAGGAGATGAATCAAAGGACCTAATTCTTGCAAGTTCCCTGGTAAGAAATGTGAGCTAATCAAAGCCAGGCTTGGGAGCAGGATGTCCCCTGTGTGTTGGAGTTCAGGGCAGGATATGACTCTCTCTTACTGGCCATAGTTACTTGCTGTGTTCCTCCCTAAGGAGATTGGCATTTCAGATCCATTTGATCTTTGTGAATAAGTTACTACACATTTAGGAGGTGGCAGACTGTGGGGTGAGGGGAAGAGTGTGCAGGACAGATTATTAGAGCACCAAACAATATATATGTAGTTCATATAATATTTTCTTTTGTTGAGCTTGAAGGTAAACATAAAGGTTTCCCAAAACTTGTATGCATCTGACATCACAAGTTTTACCAGTCTGTCTTACTAAATATATTAATAAATTTATACCAGATGTAAAAAAGCCAGTCAAGGAAAACACATGCTTAAATGTGACAGTCATGTCTCTGGATTCGTATCTAAAGTTCAATTCCTGGACCCACTGCTTGCTAGCTGTCTGAGCAACTTACTTCCCCTCTACAGACCTCAGTTTCCTCACCAGTAAAATGGGAATAAAATAGTACCAACCTCTTTAAAAAGTTTAAGACAGCACCTAGTACATAAAAGGCTCCCAGTAAGAGTAATTGTTGTTGTTGTTCTTACAGTTACTGTTATGTTTAAGGAAAAAGCCTAGAAAACTTTAGCAGAGTTACTTATGGGTTGCTCTTTCGTCGCGACTGTGAACCTGAAATAAATAACAAAACACATATTATAAAATTGCTTTCTATTCCTAGTTGGAATTTTTTTTAGTTACTTAGAATTAAAATTTCTCTTACAAAACCTGAGTTCAGGAATGAGTTTTCAATAGTCTGCTGTGATTTCAAAAACTAAAGCTTGACAAAGTCCGTCATTAATTGATTAAATGTATTGGAAGACAACAAAATTACAAATATTACCATAAATCCCCCCGCCCACAGCACACACTTTGGGAGGTAATCTTAACACAGCCAAGTCCAATCATGTTGGTAGAAATGTGTTTCATAAGAAGATATTGGTGGGGGAATTGCTATTCACCATGATTTTTATTCTTACGGTTTTAATTGGCATTTTTCTTTTTCGATCTTAAACTGTGCTTCCCCTGGAGAAGCAGAGCTCTTTCCTTCTAGAGTTTTCATCATCTTCCAGTCGTGTTCATAAGGATAGACCCAAAATCAGTAACTGATCACACACTCCCACTTACCTTTAAGCAATAATATTTGACAGTTTCTGACTTGTTCCACCAGGCAGGGGTATTTCTCATTTTTGAGCTAAGTTTATAATCTGAAGATTCATATCATCACATTCTCCTACCCCTGGGGCCTTCAAAGGAGGAGATAAAAGAGGACGGGACCAGTTCTTGGTGTGTGGGTCACAGCTGGAACCTCACAAGCCCATGTACTCCAGGGCCGACAAGCAGGATGTTCCCTTTTACACAGAGGAAATGAAATTGAAAATGCAAGTCTGAGCTCATTTCTTTCTGGTGACTTGTGGGTCGCTTTAGATGTTTGCAACCTCACCCTGGTGCTGTGTGAAGAAAGGCGGTCATTGAAGGAGCCCCGGGTGAGGCATGTCATCTGGTGGGTGTTTTTGTTCGGTTCGGTTTGGTTTTTAAATAAGAGTGGGTGATGGCTTTTTCTTTTCTTTTGACAAATGTAGAAACAAAGGATCTTTGATTTAAGACCTCAGACTCCCTGTATCTGGAGTAGAATAATCACCCAAGTCATAACGTTTGATCAAAATAACTTTCTAAACTTTTGGAATTCATATTCTTGGCTTTTTAGAAGTTAGACTGGTTTCTGCAGAAGGAGGATTTGGGCCGTCAGGAATGACAACAGCTGTATTCTGCGTAAGGGCAGCCCTCTCTCGGGTTCCCTTGGGTGGGAGGAATTGCAGATTCTTTTCTCTGCCCCCGTCAGCACAGCCCGCCACAGATGCCCAGGGGAAATCCGTCTTGCTTGGAAAATCTGGAAGCAAGGCCAAGGCATGGCTTCTTTCTCTGGACCAGAAAGTGGTTTAACTACTTACAATAAATAAACAGGAAACCCAGATTCATGCCTCCCAGATTTCTTTTCCACTCACGATGGGAGACAGCCTTGGCACATCTGGAGTGAAATTCTGCTGCCTTCTCTGCTCCTTAGTCTGCCTTGCAATGCTATGACCTTGTGAGCACCACCGTTACAGAGATGAGCAGTTTGTGTTTTTTTTCTTTCCTGAGCTTCCCGTACTGCTTAGGATGATGGAAATGCTTGTGGATCTGCCTAGTCCATGAAGGTTAAGACAAGCTGGTTTATCTACTTTTCTCAACATGGGCTAATAATATTTAAGAGAAAAAATTTCTGGTTTGTGTTATATTTTAAAATTAATTTGTGCTTATTGTATAGAATATTGGAAAATAAAGAATAAATATAAAAGTGACTCATAATCCTACTGCCCCAGGGATAGCCACTACCTTTCTAGTTTTTCTCCATGCACACAGGTGCATGGAAAGCAATATTGGGTTTATACTTGTGTTAGTATAATTGGTACTGTGACAAGTTACTGCAAATATAGTAACTTAAAACAATACACATTTATTATTGCACAGTTCTAGAATCAGAAGCCTGAAATATGTCTGCTGTGGACTGGATTGTATTCCCCATCCCCAAATGCATGTGTTGAAGCCCTTAACCTCCAATGTCATAGCCTTTGGGAGGTAGTTAGGTTTCATGAGGTCACAAGAGTGGAGCCCTCATGATGGAATTAGTGCCCGTGTAAAAAGAGGCATCAGAGAGCTTGCTCTCTCTGCCCACCACGTGAGGACATAGCAAGAAGGCAGCTATCTGCAAGGCAGAAAGAGCCTTCGCCAGAAACCAACTGCTGGCATCTTAATCTTGAACTTCCATACTCCAGAACTGTGAGAAAGTAAGCATCTGTTGTTCAAGCCACCCCGTCTGTGGTATTTTGATATGGCAGCTCAAGCCGCCTAAGACTGAGCCAAAATCAAGGTGTTGGTAGGGCAGCGTTCATTCTCAGGCTCTAGAGGAGCGTTCACTTCCCCCGTTTTCATTTTATATGCTGCCTACATTCCTTGGCTTGTGGACTCTTCCTCCATTTTCAAAGCCGGCAGTGTAGAATCTTCTCTCTCTCTCTCTTTCTCTCTCTCCCCCCTCCCCTGCCACACACCCTCCTGCTTCCCTCCTATTATTACATCAGGACAAACTGGATAATCCAGAATAGTCTTCCCATCTCAAGTACCTACACTTAGTCACGTTTGCAAAGTCTTTTTTTCCAGAAAAGGCAAGATATTCACAGGTTAGGACTTGGACATCTTTGGAGAAGCCACTGTTCTGCCTACCACAATCTACTCACCTTCTACTGATTGAGTTTTTAACTATGTGCCTTGCACTTTTGCTTTCTTTCACATAGCTGATAGGTGGTGACCCAAGATTTGCACCCAGGCAGTCTGACTCTCAAGCCTGTACTCTTAGACCCCTGTAGTATATCTGCTTTTGTAACCTGCTTTTACTCTTAACATATTTTGAATATTTTCCCATGACCATAACCATTCCTCTGAATTTGAGAGTGTGAAACAAGATTTGTAATGGCTAACTAATACTCCATCATCTGAATGAGCCATAACTAATTTAACCATTGGTATAATTTTAAAAATATATATGATTGGAAGTTCATATATGTAAGCTTGTGCCCATACTTAGTTATTAGCGAAACTTGTGCCAAAAATGGCTTAGGAGCTGGTTAACTAGTATACATCCTAGAACCGTCTTTGCCAAGCTGTTTTTCTTGAGACATTAATAAGGATTCCACAAAGTGGGGTTTCTCTGGCTAAATAAATTTGGGAAATGCTGTGCTCCCATTCCTGCATTAGAGATTCAGTCACATTAGCACTAAAACCAGAAGTCCTTTGGTAAATAAAGAAACTTCTCTCTCTGTCTCCCTCAGTTTCTCTCTTTAACCCAGTGTTTCCCAAGCTTGTTTGGCCAATGCCTTTCTGTTTTTGTTTTTGTTTGTAGCATCGAGTAATATCTTACGAAGCTGTGGTAGTAGGACACAATTTTGGAAACACAGCCTTGGAATGAACCTAGCCAAGTGAAGCTGCTCACCCTCAAATGCCTTCTAAAGCTGAAGTCTAAAATTACTGTAGATGGAATAGTTGGAACAAAATTATGTCTATGAAATAAACTCAAAAATGTTTCCTATCCTCCACTCAGAATTCCACTCTAACTTTGTTCTGTCGGTTCCTTACATCCGCTGTAGCGGTCACATTGCACGTGTTCCCTGCTCTGTAAATGTCGGGACCGGCCTTCAGCCAAGGCCAACACGGGTGTGCCCCGAGGTCTGCATGGCACTGTCTGTGCATGTTTCCCATGGTGGTGACTAGGGCCTTTCCAGAGGTTCTGTCCAGATGAGAAACGGGGCAGCAGGATGTCATCATTGAAAATGGAGGCTACTTTTGGGGATTATTAGCAACGGAACCAGTCACCAGGGGAATAAACCACTGTGAGAGCAAGGTCTGGTGGGATAGGCAGGGATGGAGCCCGGGTAACTGGGGAAGTGCGGGGGGAGGTGCACACCTCAGCAATGAAACACGAGCGCCAACGGTAACCATCACTGTTTGGGGACTCTAACATGGTATGTCCTCCAGGCCTTCAAGGGGCCTTTTGGGGCCATAGACAAGGATGTGATCGACCTCCCAGGCCTGCGGTGCAGACCATTGGCATCACATTCGTGTAATGATCTCCAAGCCCCAAGCCGATGGTGTCTGCACCGTCAGAGAGCATCAGAAATTTGTTCACTATTCTAATCGAGAGGACCATTGGCTGCAAACTCAGGACCCCTGAGGAAGATGTCAGGTGTGGAACGGGTCCCTCTCCAGCTTTTTAGCAGTCTGTGTGATTCCTACAATGGCACACAGAATGCTAGTGCGTAATTTGAACCACAGTGGGGAGGATAGTCAGCTTACAGCCTTTCTTTCTTGTTACTCATGTGACCTCTAGTGGCTATAACTAGTAAAACCTGCCCTGGAGATGGAATAATAAGAAATAAGCAGGGCATGTCATTAATGTTTAATTGGTAACTTTCCATAGTAGCCCTTCACTCTCTTTACAACTGTCTTTCACCATACATCCCATCATATAATTTAGCTGTAATCAGCGCTGGGTTTGGGTTCCAGACTAGCTCTGACTGTTACGATCTAATGTAACTTGGGCTGGAGTTAGCATCTGAGCTTCCGTAGTCCAAGCCATTTCCAGGCATCCGCCCTAACTGCATCGCAGCTGTAGTTGTTGTCAGGACTGGATAACATGAGGGCTACAGATGAAGCGCTGTATAAATCTCCCTATTACTTCACGGCCACCGAGTCTGTGATTCTGTAGAACTAGAATGTTTTATTTCATATGCTTTGGTGAAGACATGTAAACTATTCTGTTCCAATCCACAAGCATTTGCTAAGTGGCTGTTACGTGTACTTCAGATGTACGTAGTGATTTACTCAACAAGCATGAGCTCCTACCTTGTGCCCTATACCACAGTTACTGCTGGGATCTGTCCAGCAGAGACCAGGACAGACAAGATTCTACTCTAGTAGAATTTACATTCAAATGAATTAAAGGGATTTGTAGACGTTTGAAATGGCCTGTGTCCTCGGGTGACTTTAAAGTTTAATTGAGAAGACAGAAGCTTCAGTAACTAGATAGGGTACAAGTCAGTACGTGAACATGGCCTTCACAGAAGTGTGAACAAAGTACTATGAGGCAGAGATCCCACTGTGCTGTGTGTGAAAGGGAGAAGCTAGGAGGAGTGAATAAAGACTGTGCTTTCTAGATGTTTAATGATGGGAGAATGGCTCCTGGGAGATGATCTGAACATGTGAGAGGTCAACTGGAAAATGATGAAAATTGACCTGGCAATTTGGTATCGATTTCTGGTCCCAAAAGAGTTGCAAAAATTGTATGCAGGATACCCACGAAACTCTTCATTTTCACCCTGTAGTCATATTATTCTTTGAGATTCCAATGACGTAGTAACTAGATGTATTGGACGCTTCTGTTCTAAATATTAACTTAGTCCTTATAACAACTCTGTGAGGGTAGGTGTTTCTATCATCATACCCATTTTACAGATGAGCAAACTGAGATGTGAAAAGCAGTAACTTACCCAAAGTTATTTGGCTGCTAAGTAGTAGATTCAGACCCAGCCTGGCTGGCTGCAGAGCTTGCCTGCTCACCACTGTGCTGTATTGTTTCTCAAGCCTTCAATAACAAGGTCACTTGGAATTTTTAGAGATATGTACAACGTTTGTAGGGGTGAAATGTCCTCAGGTCTGAGATTACTTTAAAGCAATCCAATAAGTTGAAGGAAAGGAAAGAAAAGGAGGAAGGAAGGAACAAGTATGGTAACATCTTGATAAATGTTTACTTTGGGTGATGTTTATAATGCTTATAGGGGTCGTGATAGCATCCCCTAAAAATTTCTGTAATAAAAATTAGAAACCATTTCTAGTGGCTTTGGAGATTTTAAAATATTTATTATCTTAGTGTTAATATGAAAAGACTTTTTAATTATCTGGGTAATTCAGACCAAAGCAATGAGTTTCACTGAATTATTAATGTCATGAGGCTGTGGAATGGAGTGCCCTCTTCTGTATAATAAGATCTACTTTCCACTTAATCCCCAAATGTGATGGCCATATGCTCCTGTGTTTGAGTTTTTTTTTTTAAATTGATAAGGGTTGATCTTGCCAAATGTACTTGATAGAATAAAATGCTTTAGTTAGAAGAGACCACAAAGACAACTAATTCCAAAGTTCTCATTTTACAGCTATGGGAGTTAAAGCTTGGAGAATTTAAGTGATCAGCCCAAGATTAAATTGGGAGCCTTAAATGATTATCTGTTGTCAACCACATAGCCAGTTAATGGAAAAGCAGAAATTGAAAACCTGGATTTCCTGAACTCCAGGCCCTTCCAGCTCCCATCAGGAGGGCTCAGGAAAGGGCTAAAGCAGCCCACATAGAGACACTGACTCCAGGCTTCCGCTGCGACTCCTGCTGCATCGGGCTGTTGCCAAGTTAGTATTCTGGGATGTAAAATGAAGGAAGGTGAGTCACCTTTAGCTTGGGACCAGAAGAGGTCAAATGGGTCTTTAATTTTCCAAGTGGGGCCATTCAATCCAAAAGTTTGGAAACTGCCAAGGTCTTCATTTATTTTGTGTGTTTTCTCCACATACCTTGTTCACGGATTCCAGCTGTGTCACTCACAAAGGGCATAGTTGGAAAGATCATAACCGCTGCACCTGAAGATACTGCTCAGAAGTGCATTGTTGCTCTGTGGCAATAAAACCCACCCCTCAGCAAGCCAGAAAGCAGAGCCAGACATTTCCCAACAGGGAGGGATGCAGGTGGTCTTGGTGGAAGTGCCCAGAGCCACCATACCAGTGGTTAACTAACTATTGACCTCGTCTCCTCATCCTGAGAATTCTGGAGGGCATTTCAGGAGCTCAAATCGCACCATTCCCAAGTCTGGTACACGCCTTTCCTACTGTCTTTGTTGGTGTATGTTCCTCAAGGTCTGGCGGGGGCGATTCTCAAACCCAGGTGCTTTCAGGATCCCAGCAGGTAAGGTAAATAAATGAAGCTGGCCAATGCAAGAATTGGGTGATCCGGGAAGAACAAGTCTTGTTCTCATTCACAGGTTTTACAACACTGTGCTAGCCACACAAAAATCCTGGGCATGTCAGTGGAGAACTGGCTACCTCTGATAGAGAGAATAGAACCTAGTGAGGAGACCAGGGGACCCAGGTGCCATCACTGGCTCCTAAGTGACCTCAACACAGCTTTCCCTTTGCAGAGCCTCAGGTTTCCTCGTCTGTAAGAAGTGGGTCTCTAAGGCTCCAAGGTGCACCACCTCTGACAGTCTTAATTCTATGATCTGTGATAGAATATATGTCTCAAAAACAACTGGAGGCACTGTCTGTCTGTCTGTCTGTCTGACAAAGTACCTGCGTGGCCTGTTTGATCTAACTGACGTTTTGGAATTGCCGTTTTTGAGGTCTTTGTTGGATGGGTTTGTGCATTAACCTTAAGTGCTTTGATCCCTGTAATAAAATGGCCTGCACTTAACTACCAGTCTGGTACCACTCTCTATTAGAGATTGCCTTTTTTTTTTTTTTGCTAGTTTTCTCTCCTTACTGAAAGCAGTCATGAGCAGACAAGCTTAGAAAGGGTGTTCTCTTCGTGTTGTTTCAGGGAAAATAGAGAAAGTCAAACCTCCTCCATCCCCTACCACTGAAGGCCCAAGCTCGCAGCCTGACTTAGCCCCCGAAGAGGCTGCCGGAACCCAGCGGCCCAAGAATCTGATGCAGACCCTCATGGAAGACTATGAGACACACAAATCTAAAAGGCGCGAGAGAATGGATGATAGTAGTGTAAGTTTTTCCTCCTTTCCTCTTTCATTTCTCCGAGAGCGACTGTCGGCGTGGTGTATGGTATTCCAGGTCAGGCACAGATGTGTGTGTGGTTGTCTGGTCAGCGTCATGGTTCCAAAATCAATTTCCACATGTGTGGTTTAAAATGCCTAGAGTTGGGTTTGGGTTTTGGCCTTGCTTCCCAAAGATGTTGATCATGTGATCATGCAAGGAGCTGGGCCTTTTGCTGCCAAGTAGAGTTGGAGCCCTCTGGCAAGGCTAGACCACAAGATACTTGGTGTGTAAAAAGACAACATGCAAGGGCAACACAGGGAAGAGGGATGTGAGCACTCCGAAATCATCCCCAGGCACTGGGGAGCTGATTTCTACCATTGCTTGGCCTGCTCTATAGAGATTTTATTTTTCTAGAGTGCTATGACGATGCTGTTCCTTCAATGTCGACCCTGTGAGCAGTCCCTATAGATGTCACACAGCGCTCAAAGGCTAAATGTGTTTTGGGCTGTTACCAAGCCCATGTGCATAGTTTGGCAGGAAAGAGCATTTAGAATGACAGTTAAAAACCACACGGCTACTCTACTACCCCTAAGCCTTATAACTTTGCACTTGACATTCACATTAACTGTGAAGGATGTCATCTGCTGTGTGGCTTCTTTCTCCAGTAAGAGACTCAGAAGCTATTGTTCCAGACAGCCCTGGGATCAGCCTCAGATTTTCATGCCAACCTCCTAGGAGTCTTCTGGCATCAGTCTCTTAGCATGTATTGAGGTAATCACTCCTCTCCCCAATTGCTCTTAAGTCACAGATAACTTGGGTTGGTTAACGATACTATCCCATTTACCTGGGACAGTCCTGGTTTATGCCTGATAGATACCCCGACATCATTATTAATAGCATCCCTTTTCACTCTTAAGTGTCCCAGTTTGGGTGATAAGCTATCTGGTCACCTTAAACTTGAATGCTGTTGGGTTCACAATAGGAACTCTTTGCTGATTCACTGGCTTTCATGTCCTGGTGTGGATTTCTGGAGTTGAAGCCAGATACCAAAAGTTGCTTTCAAAATATGTAGTAGTAAAGAAAAGAAGAAAGCGAACACATATAGTAGTCTGACTACTCACTTGGCAGCTCCCAGGCTTTGCCTTGTGTTTACGCCTGAACTGCATGGATCACTGGCTCAGCTACTCTATCGGGCAGGTGCTACTCTACTGGGCTGCTCTCCATATTACTCAGTGGGATGAGACCTGCCCTTCGGTGGCCGTGGACATTTCCACTGCTGGGCTTCACTGTGGGGATGCCAGAAGCTCTTTCCCTGAGCCTATAGGACTTTTGCTGCCCACTAAGTCACTTTAGCCAGCCCTTCTTTGCAGCCCCATGTAAAAATATGGAGTTTACCTTTAGGAATTTTCTGGAGCCTGTGTCCATTTTGAAGCTTAGTGCTCTAAGCATCTTATTTCTTTTCTCCCAATGATTCCACACTGCTTTGGTAAAAGCCAGCCAGGTAGACTCCTCACACTAGTGTGGATGGTGAAGAACCACTTAGCATGTGACCCACGTGAGTGTTTGCTGAGCACACTCTACTTGTCACTTGTGTATGTCTTTTGTGTCGGAGTGCAGATGTCAGAGAAAAATACTCCGTACAGAAGGGAAGAGCCAGCTGTCACTCATTTTATACCAGCAGAGGGCTGGGAGCCTCCTTTGTGTACACCCTGACACTCAGGCAGCCTCCTAACAAAAGCTGACCAGATGGGATTTTCCCCTTGCCTTCATGCAGCTATGTGGAATTGGTGTTTTAGTATTCTGATTGCCCTTCACTTGTGCATTGAAGAGGCAGCCTCCTGTCCCTCTATTTCCCAAGTAAATAAACATTTCAAATAAGGAAAAAAACCTACTAACTAATCCAGCTATGAATATCCCTGGATCTTGGATTCACGGCCACGTGTTTTGTGCTGTTATTGATATTACAATTGAACCAAATTTGTTGTTGTTGAAAATTCTTAGAAATAGGACAAAATTTGCCAAACCCACTATATCTTCTTTTAAGAGATCCAAATCTGAAATAACATACTCACATCGCTTGTAAAGCAAATACATGACCATCAGCCAGACTTCACGTGAGAGCCCATCTCTTAGCCCTTCTGACTCAGGGGCTCTTTCCTACCATGTCTGTGTCAATCACTGGTGAATATGTTGAAGTTTACCTGTAGGGATGAACAAACCATCATTTTTTTCCTAGCTGATCTATGGCCCCCTCTCCATTTTTTTCTTTAATTATCTCCTATACCAGAAGGATAATAATAGAGAGCAGATGGATTGCTTGGTGGTTGAGTTGTGTAACTGGCTTACCTAGCCCTAGAAGCTAAAGGTAATTCTGTTAAAGGTAAAGTAATTCTGGTCTCTGGTTTCCCTTTGTATATCCTATTCTCAGGGCAAAATGTGGCTTCTTAGACTCTCCACCCTCTAGGAGCCTCAGTGGCTCACACTGGCACACGTAACATCACCCAGTGTCACGCAGCATTGCCCCCGTGCACATTCACCTGCCAATATTTCTTCCAGGAAGGCCCTTGGCAGCATTTTGGTGTGCCTTCCAGAGATGATAAACCACACCTGGGAATCAGAGTGCCTCACACATGATCAGAACCCAAGCATGTGTTGGCCCATATGAAGTAGCAAGCTCTTTGTGAATCGAATGGAAAGAATTCTTATTTGCTGTGCTTCCTGAAAACAAAACGGGCTGATAATCGGGATGTGTACGTAGCATCTCTGTCATTTTTTAGACACAATGATATTGGGGAGCGTGAAGGACAGGAGAACGAGGAGGCTAGAGAGCCCCAGGGAAGCTCTGCCTGAGGTTGTGCTGAGTGACTTTTGCCAACAGAACTGAGAAAGAGTGATCCCTGCTCTCAAAACAGGTGCAGCGTCCCCTGGCCCCTGTCAGAGCAGTGATGGTCTCTGGAGTCCCGTCCACCAGCCCAGGGCCCTCCTTGCTTCAGTTTTCCCACTTCATAAAAAATCCCATGCGGGACAGGCAGGAGGCCCCTGGCTCACGGAATCCCTGCGCGAGAGTGGTGTGATGGAAATCGTGCAGCATCTGGTGGTCCTTCTTTCTCATGCACCTGAGCTGTCATTCTCTCCTGCTGGAAATGAGGGGACAGTCTGGGGGCTCCATGAATGACAGAAGATGGAAAGTTGAATCCTGAACTGTCTTGGAACATCTACCCAGGAGTCACTGTTTCAGTGATAAGAAGTCATCTGTGGATGCTCCGGTCATTTGGCAACTGGTAAAAAATCAATGACAAGAAATGTGAAAAAGCCCCTTTTCTCAAAAAGTTAACCCCAACCAGCCATGTTTGTTACTAGCTCAGAACTTGAGCAAAGTGCTCCCTTCAGGAGTCGCAGTCTTCCACGGGGCTGGCTTCGTTGTTCTGCGTGGTGTAGTCACCAATGAGTGTCTCTGGCCCCACTTATTAACAACCCCTTGGCTAATGTTTGAGGAAGGATGATTACCATCCCAACCTCCACCCCCTTAACCAGGGCTATTTAGCAGCCTAGGCAAGGCCTCCATGTGAATTAGAAAAAGCCACCCCTTTTCAAAACTCTGTGAAGATGCAGCCCTGCCCCAACCCCACAGTTTGAGGGGCGGAGTTGGGGGGACTGGGCTTCAGCACCGTTCATACCTTTAGCCTGGCACTTTTGTGCCGTGCGTGTAATTCTACTCGTATTGTGGGTTTCCCTCATCTGGAAATATTATCCTATGTGGACATGTCCCCTTATCTGGGTCTGATGCCATTTCTAGTCAGTCGTGCAACTCACAATGGACTAGTGAATCATAGTTTCCTGAAGGGCTTCTTGATGCCTTGCAAAGGGACCGCCTCAGAGGTGGGGTTGCCCACTCATGGATCTGGAAGATGTTCGAACTAGAAGACACACATGACGGGCTATTTGGATGTTTTTCTTCTTTAGGGACGAAGGGTCCCTTCAGGAAGCTGTGATTCATCAGTCCATTGTGAACTACATGACTGTATTTAGGCAAATGGTTTTTTTCTATCTGATTGTTCCCCCAACCTGACCTGAGCCTTAGGAGGTGAAAGTGATGAGTCATCGAGTCCCTGATGCTCCAGAATATGTCAGTGGATTTGATTTCCCTTTCTCAGCTGAAGGGAAGCTGGCCAGAGTCCAAATCACAGCCCTCTGGGTGGTCAGCCCCATCCTTACTGCGGGCACCGGACCTGCTCTCACTGCGTTTCTCCTGTATGCCTGTCTCTCTCTTTCCAACCCCAAGACCTAATTACTGAAAAGTCTTCCAACCACCCTGTCCTGTCTTGGAACAAGAGAAGGCCGTATCATCAGTTCTCCTGGGCTATGTCAAGGCTGGGGCCTAGCTTCTCTAGGAATTCCTGGCACGTGTTTCCCTCCTGGACCAGGACACGCATTGAGATTCATGGCCTTTTTCTCCCTGAGTGGTGAAGGAAGCCCATCTGCCTCCAGTGCTCCCCTCCCAGGCTCTACCTGAAGCTCAGCCACGATCAAGGATGCTTTGTGCTGCCCCAGCCCTCTGCTGAGCTCTCACCCACGCCCTAGGGAGGGTGCAAAGGAAAGGAGAGCTCCAAACCTGTTAGCTCCCAGCCACCAGCCTGATCATTACAGAACTAAGACTCTTAAGTGCTACACGTGAGAAGCAGTCGATGGTAACAGACGTGTGATCCCACCTAACCAGTCTATGGCTACCAGTGCCCAAAACCAATAAATGCCTCAGACGTCCTAAGCAGTGTAAACCTAAGGTCATTGCCATGATTCTGGAGGGAGCTGTCCTCGATTGGTCCTGCTATCTCATTGCTCATAGTTGGGCCATTTTTCTGCACTTTTCTTACAAAAGACTTTTAGTCTCCTACAGGAACTAAAGGATCATTTTAGTTCCTAAGTGCTCATACTGATCCTAAGTAATTATCCTAAATGATCATCCCACTCTCAGGAACTTATCCAGGTCCCCTGGGTTTTGATGAAGGAGTCTCAGGGAGGCAGGGCTACCCTTAGGTCAGTTTTTTCAGAGCTCCTACTTCCACAAACTTTGCATTCAAACCAACTCCTATCTATGATTATGATCTTGTTTTAATTGGACAACAGGCTACAAGACTGCTTTGGGGTCCAGAGATGCCTACAGGAAGAGAAAAGGCTGTTTGGCTACAGATTCTAGCAAACCCAAAATGGCCACCAAGGACCTTGCTGGTTGTATACAGAAGGGAAGGCATCTTGTTAATTCAAAGTGCAGAAAATCTTGAATTAACAAAGTATGGCTTATCTGATATTTTTATTAATGAATAGTAGGGTATCTGATTGCTCCAAAAGATGCAGACCTTAAAATAAACTAATATCAGATGAAGCAAGTCTTGGCATAGGTGTGGAATGGTCTCCCCATGTTACTTCCTGTCACGTCTGCCCCTGGCGTGGTGCCGGTTCCCGGCTGGGGGGTGTTCTGTAAGTGTGTCTCTGCCATGTACTAACCCTGGTCTTTTCCCTCTCTGCCAGTACACCTCTAAGTTACTGTCTTGCAAGGTGACTTCCGAGGTACTTTTCAACTTGTTCGTGTTGGTTTTACTGAATGCATGATCCAGGTGCATGCTGTTGTGGTTTGCCATTTCCTGATGGGTTACATGAGAATGGCAAGAAAAATGCCTCGTCTCTGTATGTATTTCTTCCTGCCTCTTCTGAACCGTGGGACTGCCGCAACATGTTGGAGTCCATGCGCCAGTGATACACATTGCTGTGCTTTGCTGTGCTGTGTGGTGGGCTGGAGAAGGCCTTGCCTACGCATGGATCTGGAAGACGTTTGGACTCGAGGGCACAATCAATGGGCTATTTCGGTTTTTTAAGTTTCTTTAGGCATAAATAGCAAGTATATTCTGGTCTGGGTCGAAAACAGAGCAGCTCATGTAGATTGAGCCGTTGAGTCTGGCCAGTCTTTTGTTTGCTTTAACATAAATCTCGAAAGCTCCATTCTATAGATTTAGGATGAACCATCCTAAATCTGTGGATTATCAATTGCAGACCATCCCAGTCCTCCTCCTCCAAACTTTAAACCTGTATTTTTTGTTTCATTTTCTTCCTTTAAAGATTGACTTTGCCGAAAGAAAGTCTCCTTTCCCCTAACTTCCTTTTACACAGATTTCACAAATACGTGTGCTACGAGAAAGAATATTTTTCTTTTCAAGTTTTTATTTTTCCATTTTCTCCATATTTTTCTTTTTTGCTGAAAAAACACAGATGTGTTTTTGTTTCTATATTTTATATTTTCATATTTTTGTTTCTATATTTTATTTTTGTTTTAAAAGAATTATTTCAAATATACAGAATTATAGAGAGATTCATTCGTTTATTCATTTAACAATTTATTGAGGCTCTACTGTGTGTCAGGCACTGTGCCAGGTTCCAAGAGGACAGCAGTCAACAAAACAAAGTTACCAATGTCGTGGAGCCAGCATTCAAAGTTTCCAGTAATCTAACATAATGACATAAATAACCTCCCAATCCACTTTGTCCGTTCTTATGGTTTCATAATATTTGTTTAATATTTTTAAAAGAAGTTAATATTTCAAATGTAATTCAAGCCCTCTTTTTACTTCTCCTAGACCCCTCCCCACATCACCCAAGAGGTTACTGTTTTCGAGCTTGGGCTTCATCATTGCCATGCATGGTTTTATGCTTATATTACATATGTATATATACACAGTTTTGCATGTTTGAAACATTCTATAAACGGTAAATCATGTTGCAGTATCCTCTGCTCCTTACTTTATTCTTTATGCATTGTTTTTAGATGTGTTCATGTTGATAATTGTGGTTCTAGTTTATTTTTTGTAACTGCCATATAGTATTCCATTGAATGAATATATCGCTATTTATTCAATCTCCTGTTGATGGAAATGTAGATTGTTTCCAGTTTTTTTTTTTACCATTACAAATAATGTTTTAATGAATGTTATTGTGCATGTCTCTGTGTACCTACGGAAGAATTTCTCTATATATCTAGGAGCAGAAGCACCGGCTGTTAGACTGATAACATCCTCGCATTTACTATATACTATAAATTATTCTTCAAATTGGTTATATCAACCTGTAGCATAATATATTTTTTAAGTCTCCCTATTTAGGAAAAGAATTATATTTAACTGTAGAGCTGAGCAGCTGATTAGCAGCAATTTTCTTTCATGACGCATAAAATGAATGCTGAGAACATCACTCGTTGTACCTTCCTTGCTAATTGTGGTTGTTGTCTGGATGGCAATTTGAGAATTAGGCCCTAAGCTTGTAGCCCCTTCGAATCAGCATAGTTTAAAATAATGAAAATCTGGTCAAACATATCCAAGGAAGATAGAATTGGGCCCACTCTGTCTTCAATTGAATAGAAGATAGAGGGATAAAATATAAATATTGATATTAATAGGATAACTGATATTGTTTTATATATCCGGGATAACCTATATTATTTTATATATCTTTTGTTTCACACCCCCAAAATAAAATCATCTATGTTGGTTGCTGTTCAAAGTTAAGCAGTTCATTCACCCAAATTCACTAAGCATTAGAGAGAAAAATTAGTATTAGAGGGTCATTCAAGAAGAATTGAATTTTTTTTTCTCCCACCAGACTGGAATTTCAATTAATTTGTGAAAACAGTGAAAATTTAAATCAGGCCTTTCTTTTATTTTTCATGTTTTCCCATCTCATGGAGAGTGTTTATTGCTCTTCGTACAGTCACGGAATAGCCATACAGCCTAGCATCAACCCCACACCTAGAGTGCTGGGTTCAAATCTTGGCTTTTCCTCCTATGACCTGGATAACACTGGGCAAGTTGCTTAACCTCTCAGTGTCCTTGTATGAGAAATGAAAGTAATAATAGCATGAATCTCATAAAACAGTAGTGAGGATTCAAACAGTAACTGGTTCATGGTACTTATGACGTAAGGGTGTGCTATTATTAGAGCCCCAGAAGTATGTGCTTTTTTGCCCAGAAAAGAAAGGAATGGACTTTAGAAAAGTACAGTTATTGGCCGGGCGTGGTGGCTCATGCCTGTAATCCTAGCACTCTGGGAGGCCGAGGTGGGCGGATCATTCTGAGCTCAGGAGTTCGGGACCAACCTGAGCAAGAGCGAGACCCCATCTCTACTAAAATTAGAAAGAAATTAATTGGACAACTAAAAATATATAGAAAAAATTAGCCGGGCATGGTGGCACATGCCTGTAGTCCCAGCTACTCTGGAGGCTGAAGCAGGAGGATCCCTTGAGCCCAGGAGTTTGAGGTTGCCGTGAGCTAGGATGACGCCACGACACTCTAGCCCGGGCAACACAGTGAGACTCTGTCTCAAAAAAAAAAAAAAAACTCAATTTGTTGAAATTTTTTCTTTGACAAGCTATATAATAATTACATTAGGGCTACACTGAATTCAGGATTGTTAAGAGTCTATAAACTTTACAGTACTTCCAATAATTATTAAAGTCTTCTGTTCTAGAAATATAAAATAATTTTTATAATTGATACAGCAAAATACACCAAGTACATGATTTTGAATCATACTTTCAGTGTGGAAGCTTGGTTAGAATTGAGTAAAAATCATGATGTAATAGAATTGGTAGCCACAGTAAGGTGAGAATTTTGAGGCAAGGGGCTCAAAGAGACCTGGGATATATATCATTTTAATATATAGCTAGAGTCCAGTGGTATCATCATAGCTCACTGCAACCTCAAACTCCTGGACTCAAGCCAGCCTCCTGCCTCGGCCTCCCGCATAGCTGGGACTACAGGCATATACCACCACACCTGGCTAATTTTTTCTATTTTTGGTAGAAATGGGGTCCTACTCTTGTTCAGGCTAATCTCGAACTCTTGACCTCAAACAATCCTGTCTTGGCCTCCCAGAGTGCTAGGATTACAGGTATGAGCCACCTCACCCGGCCTCATTTTATGTATTCTATTGAAGAGTTGATGGTCCTTTCAGGAAGTTGTGGAATAAACATTAAAGTTATTGACAATTTTTTTTCTACCTGGGCAAGAGTCTCCTGGATAGTAAAGTTATGGTGATGAGGTCAATGGAACAGGCAGTCATGTTAATATAGCCAGTATACTGTATGGATGATCCTAATAATTCTGGGTTCAGATCTTAACTCTGCCACTTACTAGTTTTTGTGATCTTGAGCAAGTTAGTCATCCTCTTGTTACGGCCTTACCAGCTTCATTGCCCACTGCTCAAGAGGAAGCCAATATCCTGATGAGACAGCAGAGAAAGAGTTTAGTATCACAGCCACCATGCAAGGAGATAGGAAGTTCTCAAATCTGCCTCCCTGAGAATTTGAGAGAAAGGGTTTTTAAAGATAATTTGGCAGGTAAAGGGCTAGGCCGTTGTGTTGGCTGATTGGCTGGGTTTGGGGTAGAACCATAGGGGTATAGAAATTGTCTTCTTGTGCTTAGTCAGTTCCTGGGTAGGGACTGCAAGACCAGTTGAGTCAGTTCCTTGGTACTGACCACTGGTCTGGGTGGGTCAGCTGATCTCCTGGAATGCAGGGCCTGGAAGATATCTCAAAAACTAACCTTAGTACATGTTCTGTTAAGGTTAGATACTAAATTAAAACTAATGGATCAACACTTGTGTGCACATATGGAAGTAAAACTCAAGGGAAATCAAGTAGGTGGGAGAGGGAGGAGAGGAAGGGTAAATTCACACCTAACAGGTACAATGCACACTAACTGGGTGAAGGGCACACTTATAACTTTGACTCAATCTGTACAAAAGCAAATCATGTAACCAAAACTTGTGTACCCCCATAAAATTCTGGAAAAAAAATACCCACAAAAAGTAACCTTAGGTTTCACAAGTGTGATGTTATCTATGGGAGTAATTAAGAAAGTTAAGAATGTTTGTGACCATCAGCTATGCGATGCCTGAGTAGCAATTATAGGAAAGCAAACTAGGGGACGATGGCCAGTCATGGACATATTTAACTGTGCCTATACCTTTGCGGAGTGCAGGCTCCTGCCACTGTTCCCAGCTTGTGGCCCTTTATTAATTTTATAAAGGGCCATTTCAGTTCCTGTAAATCAGTTTCCTCATCTATACAACGGGCATAGTACCTTCTCATGGAATTGTTATGAGAAATGAGTTAATATATATACAAAGGACTTAGAACAATGCCTGACATATTTTCCTCCAGATCCTATGACACCTTCAACCTCACAGATTTATCTTATGAGAAATAAAGGCCTTAGATGGTCATTTTCATTTTATATATGGCATATATTTAGCTAACATTTTCAATTTATATTGCTGAAATGTATACACGAAAGTCTGGCTGCATAATTAGCTCATCGGCATTTGCATGTCTTTTAGATACTCTCAGCCCCTACATGAAGAAATAGCACTGCACAAGCACTTGAAGCACAAAAATATTGTCCAGTATCTGGGCTCCTTCAGTGAGAATGGTTTCATTAAAATCTTCATGGAACAGGTCCCGGGAGGTAAGAGATGTTTTCCTTTATTTAAAAAGTGTAAATTTCTAGGTCCTTGAAGAAGAGTAAAATTGAATGAGATTTACTAGAGGACACATCTCCATCTGTCTATACTGAAAGGAAAATGAGACATATGACATTACCTTCGGTTTGTTAGGGATTCAAAAACTATGATGAAGTATAGAGTTTATTCAAAAACAAACTCTAGAATGTACGTTGCAGTGATTCCGTTGGTTAGAGCTTGTTATGTTTTAAGGAAGACCACTTTAACATTCTATAAGAAAAGGTAATGACGTCCAGGGGTCTTGTCTCTGGCACCATGCATTCTTT
>CAUYSK010009557.1:0-97064 GCA_963575035.1 Avahi laniger
CCAAGTAGCTGGGACTACAGGCATGTGCCACCATGCCCGGCTAATTTTTGCTATATGTATTTTTAGCTGTCCAATTAATTTCTTTCTATTTTTGGTAGAGATGAGGTCTCGCTCTTGCTCAGGCTGGTCTCGAACTCCCGAACTCAGAACGATCCGCCCACCTCGGCCTCCCAGAGAGCTAGGATTACAGGTGTGAGCCACCGCGCCCGGCCTATTACAGATTATTTTTAAACATCATTTTAATAATTATATAATAATTCATGCATGGATTTTTCATGATTGATTTGACCATTCAATTTTAGTTTTCTACATTTTTCTGAAATAATGCTTTTGTTTGTTTGTCGTTGGGGTAATGCAACAGAATGTTATTCCGAAATCTTTTTATCAAATTTATGCAAGCTAATAAAGTAATCCAGACTTTTTCTAACAGATGTCAGTTGCTTGTTATAATAAAACACATGCGTTTACATATGAATGAAATTTAATAATCGAGTTAAGCTTTTTTATTTATAATTTTCTCTGTCTTGAAAAATACTAAGAAATATTTAATACTGTGTCTCTGTGATAGTTAATATCAGCTGTCAACTTGACTGGATGGAGGGCTGCCTAGATGGCTGGTGAAGCATTGTTTCTGGCTGTGTCTATTGAGGGTAATTTTGGAGGAAATTGGTGAGTAATTCTGTGGACTGCATGGGGAAGATCAGCCCTCAATGTGGGTATCCACCATCAATCTGCTGGGGATCCAGATGGAACATGAAGTAGAAAGAAAGGTGAAATTATTTCTCCCTCTCTCTCTCTTTTTCTTCTGGAGTGCAACACCCTTCTCCTGCCCTTAGATATCAGACCACCAGGTTCTTCAGCCTTTGGACTCTGGGACTTGTACTCAGTGGCCTTCCAGGTCTCTCACGCCTTCAGCCTTGGGCTGAGAGTTACGTCATCAGGTTCTCTGGTTCCTGGGCCTTCTGGCTGGGACTGAGGCACGCTACTGCTTCTCTTGTTCTCCAGTTTGCAGATGGTCTGTTGGGGGACTTCTCAGCCTCTATGATCGTGTGGGCCAATTCCCCTAATAAATCCTCTCTCATCTATCTGTATATACTTTGGTTCTGTCTCTCTGAAGAACCTTGACTAATGCAGTCTCCTATGTATGTTTAATGGAATCAAGTTTTCAGAAACTTTTCACTTGAGAAAGAAACAAAAATCATAGTTGTCTAGTAAGGGTCAGCGAAACTTGTCTCAGTCATGTGGTTTGGCTTGTGATGGGCAGTCACATGGTTAGAGAATTAGAGGATGCCTTTTATGTTTCTGCTAGCCAGAAAGTCTGAAGTGTGGGTTTTTTTCCTTCTTTTTCATGTTCTTTGATACATTATAATTGTACATATTTATAGGGCACATGTGATTTTTTGATGTATGCATACAATGTGTAATGATCAAATCATGGTAATTAGGATATCCATCACCTCAAACATTTATCATTTCTTTGTGTTGGAAACATTTCAAATCTTCTCTTCTAGTTATTCTGACATAGGAGGGCTTTCTGGAAGGTATCCAGCCATTTCATCTATGTATCCATCATATCCATGGCTGGATACTTTCCAGACAGTCCTCATATACAATAAATTATCATTAACTCTAGTCACTCTACTGTGCTGTTTCAATCTTAGCTCAGCCTCCCAGCTGGTGGCCTGGATGCTTCCACCTTCCCCTCTTGATGTTCTAACTACTTTTCTCTGAAGGTTCTATCTTGACCACCCTCTTCTTCCACCCGGAAGTGCCTGCTATTGCCCACCCCTCACCCCAGCCCTGCTGCTCAGCCTAATCCCTCTCTCTGCTCTCCTAATATTGGCGAAGATATTCATTCTAAAGTGAGGTGTAATTCTTTCCCTGCACAAGGCAGAGCTATCTGTTCTCAGTTCCTCACTGTGCTTCTAGTGATCAAGCTTCTTCATTTAGCCTCCCCTCTATTAAGGCTTTTTTCTCCATAGGTCTTTGGTGTGAGTTTCTGAGGGCTGGACGGGAGGGCAATTTGAGTGATGCATATGACACTGTGTTCAGAATTGTCCTCTCTCTCAGATCTCAGCCCCTGTCCACAGAACAAGTCTGGGCTCTCCTTCCGTCCTCTGCAACCAGATTCTTTCCCCACCAGGAACATTGTCTGAGGGGGTAAGGGAAGAGTTTCTGTTGCCCAGTCGCTTCAAGGCTAGGGCCTCCCTAGAGGCTGGCTGACAGCATCTCTCACTGTCCCTCCTGTGATGTTTCTCAGCCCCCTTAAAGTTGCGCTCTGGTGAACCTGTCTACGGGCTACCTAGATGTGTTTAGACTTGTCTCAGTTCTTGACTTCTCAACTTGAGTTAATGTTATTAACTGGGACTGTTATTCCATTTATTTAGAAATTATTGAACTTGATTATTTTTGTGTTAACATTAATTTTTAAAATCTCACATCACTAAATCTCCACTGAGTTTATTTTTCAAATTCATTTGCCTACCAAATTACAATTTAATCAGGAAACTGGTCTGATACCCTTGTGAAAATGTGATTAATTTCTTCAGAACCTTGCCCAACAAAATGAATGTTTTCTGCTTTTATTTTGTGACCACTGATCTTCCACTGTCCTTTATGGTGAAAAGTCAGTTACAAAGTAGGCAAAGGGAAGAAAATTATGTCGTAATTTTATTTTTGTACAGAAATTTTATTTTTCTTAAGAAATTTTTATATGCTATGATAAAATATAGCATTATATTGCAAAAACTCAGAATATATGGTAAAAACTACTATTAATAGAGCGAGTTGTAAAGAGAGGTTAGAAAAGCTGTTAGGTGAGTGCAAACCTAATGTGAAAGATATTTCTTTAGTCTTAACTACATCTTTCCATCCATCTGTCTATGCTAATAATTCAACTTCTACCTTATGTCAGATGCTGTGCTGGGTATGAAAGATGTGAAAATAATTAAGGTGTGGTGTGAGCCCCAGAGGTATATATAATAGAAAGGGGGACAGAGATGTGTCAAGAGGTGTTGTAGAAACACTGTTTGTGCCTCACATCATATTCCTTTGGCAACCTCTGACTTGGGCTGTAGCCGTAATAGCTTGATGGCTTCTCATTGCTGGTGCACGCTGACTTTCTTAGCTTTTCTTTTTTAGGGCTTTCCCTGAAGCCACTCAACTTCCATATGTGCGCGTGCATGCATGCATGTGTCTGTGTGATTTACACCGCTGGAGGGAAAATCTGAACCAACAGGGGACAAGAGTTGGTGGATAAATGCCCCTGGTTCCTTATGCTTCAATTCTAAAGAACATTCTACATGATTCCTCAGTAGATCTCCACTGGCATTGAGACTCACTTACCCACAGTTGTAATCTTCTTAATAATTCTTCTTTTACTGTCTTTTCCTCTTTATCTGCCTCATTCTCCCCTCTCTCTCACCCTGGCTTCCTGGGAACACCACCCAAATAAACTACTTGTACCCACTTTCCTTATCACTTATGCCCAAGGCCCTGCTTTTGGCAGAACCCACTTCTTGAATTGCCAGTACAGGATAAGCATTTCTATAGATGATAAAGATACAGAGTTCTCTCATTCTACAGAGAAAGGAGCAACTAATTTCTTGGGTAGGAATTGTCGGGAAAGACTATAGGCCAATTGCAGGAGCCAAAGAAAGAGAGAAATTTGAAATTGATGGTTGAAAAGTAAGACTCTCCAATTGCCTTAACCATAGCTCAAGATGAGATATATAGCCCTGGGATGATATAGAGGAGGCTGATCTGCACATATCCTGTTATTTGGGTTAGTTATATTTGCCTGAGGCCTTTTGGGACTTCTGGAAGAATCAATGACAAGATTAAGTTGGAGCTAAGGTCCAGTCCTAGGACTAAGTGGTTTTTAGAACAAAAAACAGTAACAGATCTTTGCCTTCCTTGACCAGGGAAGATGATTTGAGGTGGAAGAATGTCAAGGTCCCCAGGCTTGGCTTAGTGATAATGGTTGTGACCAGGGATAAAAGAACAGTTTGCTTGTGACACTGTGTGGTAGTTTTTTACTGTCTGCTACCAAACTCCCAAAGGAACTTGTGTGAAGTCCCATGAGAGAGGGACTCTGAAAACTTAAAGAGAGCATTGAAAGGGAAAGTTGTAATTCATCAGGGCATTGTAAAAAACTAAAATAATGAAGAGCTCCCTGTGCAAGACTGATATTCCAGCAGAATCCAACGTCTTGGCTAATGGAGAATATGAGGTTTGAGCAGATCCATGCTCGTGTTAATGGGAAGAACAACATCTGCCCTCATCTCTAGAGGTAAAACCATGGCAAGAGGCAGGCAGAACCATCAAAGTTCCCAAGGCCACAGATGGAGGGCAACCAACTGTGGCAGCTGCCCCAGCGACTGGTCAGATGAAGGGAGGTGATGCAGTGGAGGGAGGTGAGAGAACTGGAGACTATGGGTACAGTTATCCACATGCCTGTCACTTGTTCTCCCCAGGCATCTGGTAGTTGCACATTGGGGAAACATGAGTGACAGCAATGTGTTTAAAGAACAAACGAGATTATGTCACTTCCCTAAAAACAACAGCATGGAACTCTCTGCTTGGGCAGTATAATAAAGACTAATACATAATGCAAGGACAAACAATATAAAACCCCAGAAATGAGACTTCTATTTTGCATAATAATTCTTAAAATAACTCCTCATGTTTACTTCACTTTTCTGAGTTCCCATTTTCTCATTTGTAAAATGGAGCTAATAATACTTAACCTCCCCAGAGTATTTTGTTATTCAAGAAAATATCTGTGGAGCCTCCTCCAGCACTTCAGGCCTGACATATGCCAGGAGTTCAAGAAATTTCAGTTGTCTCTACTCTCTCCTCACATAATGTGGGGAGGGTAATAGCCATTCTAAATAAACCTGATTTCTTTTTTAAAATTCTCAGCATTGAAGCAGAAAGGGAGAACCTGAAAGTAATCTTTCTTTCCTTAGAGGCCTAATAATCAGATGTGGGTGTATTTCTTTTGGGAGATCAGAAAATGGGTTAGATTATCATGATTATTTTCTCTCTTACAAGAAAGAGTTCCCTGAAGACTTATGGCTAATAGGCAATTTAAGAATTGTAAACTCTCCTTACTTTGAAGACCTTTTTGAAGTTTCATAGACATTAGGTAATATCAAGTATGTTTGTAAAATTTATGTATGGTTCATTATAAAAACAAAAAAGTTTTCTGAAAATATACCTAGCTAAAAATAGCAGTAGTTCTCTTTGTGACTCATCACCCGTAGATAAAATTGAGTTTTCAAAGTAGTCACAGGACTGTAATTCTTACTTTAAACTCACAGTATGTTAAATATGATCACTGGTAAACACCTCCTTAATATTTAGGTGTATATTATGCGTACCATATATACACACATATGTGCAATAGTGTCTTTCTATCTTGTAAAATCAGAATAATTTCACCATAAAATTCTTGTGTAGACCATTCTAGGAAATATTAATAAAATGAGCTTTACTGAATGTTTGTGTCCCTTCCAAATACATATGTTGAAAACTAATCTCCAATGCAATAGCTTTCAGAGATTGGGTTTTTAGGAGGCGATTAGATAGTGAGGATAGAGTCTTAATGAATGGAGATTAGTGTCCTTATAAAAGAGGCTCAAGGGAGCTTGTTTGCCCCTTACGCAATATGAGGATGCAGCAAGAAGGCAGTATCTATGAAGCAGAGAACAAGGCCTCATCAGATGCCAAATATGCTGGTGTCTTGATCTTGAACTTCCCAGCCTCCAGAACTGTGAGGAATAATTTTCTGTTTATAAATTAGGTATTTTGTTATAGCAGCCCAAACAAACTAAAACAATTTTTGTATCTCATTAACCCATACCATTTGAAATGCTTCCATGGTATTCCTATGAAATCATTATTTAGAATTCAGAAGATATTATCATAATGACTACACAATTTACTTTATATTGACTACTAAAATTGTTGCTCTTAATCTTATATTTGGACTTACTCTGACCAAAGATTTTAAGTGGCAATCTCTTTTATAAGCTAAGACACAATTATTTATTATGTACCTGCTATGAACAGGATGCTGTGCTAGGCCCTGTGAGGGAGGGATAGAAAAATGAAATTTTTTCCTCTTTTCAGAAGTTCACATCATAGAGAGACAGATACATTCATTCATTTACAAATATTAATGGAGAGCTCAACATAATCACTGGGCATGTAGTAATAACTTTATACTCATAGGAGATGGGCCTATCCTGCATTCTATAACAAAGATACAGGATTATTTTATATACTATAGTGATAGGAGAGACAAATTTGAATTAGGAATATCTAGTAAGTATAGGATGTGTCATTTTTAATTGGCCATGAAGGATTGACTGGACTTTGGCAAGTAGAAATTGAGTGGAAGGACATTCTTGATAGAGGAAATTGTATATGCATGTATAAGTAAACTGAGACTCAAAATATACATTTTTGTTTATTGTGTTCCTGTACTACAGAACACTTTTACACAGTAATGAAAGAATGCCACTATAATTATCTGTGGGATACTCAGACCATCGGCCTCTTGAACATATAATCACATGGGAGAGGGTGGAAACTTTAGACAGCTGGTGGGCTGGGGTTGGCTTAGGTGGTGAGTTTGGGCAGCACTGAGCTGGATAACGGGTGGTGGTGTGACTCTGTGGCTTGCTTGTGGTCAACGCATGGAGTTGAAGATAACGGATCAACACACCAAAGCACCTGGTGAGAAAGGAAGAGCGCCTTCCCTTGCTATCTTTTCCCCTGATGTCTCTCCCACAGTGGATGCAGGATGGCAAAAGCTCTTCTATCATGTGTTCCCTACTTTTGTGCTTTTGCTCAAGCTTTTTGGCCCAACAGATATGCTCCTTTGTCCTTTCTATGCTTCATGCCAGTGTCACCAGGTCTTTAAGGCCAGAGTCAAATCCCTCCTTTTCGGTGAAGACTGCCCAGCCCACTCCAGCCCACAGCCACCCTCTTCCCTGGGAATGCTTCTTTTGCCTATTGTCTTTGCCTATCTTAAACTGTTTTGTTTTTTTGCACCTTTATATTTAACTCTTTTTTCTTGAGTTATTAATTCTTTAATTAATTTCTTGAGTTAATTGTCTCTTAATCGTAATAGTTACTATTTATTGAGCATTCTGTGATTTAATTCTTACAATTCTAGGAGGTAGTATTACCCTTATTTGAGTAATTCATTCATTCCACAAATAGTCTTGAACTCCTGCTTTTATGTCTTAGCCATTGAGGATAGCTCTGTCATCAAAACTGACAAAAATCCCTGTCCTTAAGGAATTCATATTCTACTGGGAGGCGAGGATGCCAAATGGTGAAAAGTATTATACTTTAGAGAAAAATAATTCAGGGAGAGAGGAAGAAGTGCTAGAAAGTAGAGAATTAAAGTTTTTAAAAGGTGGCTGGGTGTGGTGGCTCACGCCTATAATCCCAATGCTTTGGTAAGATTAGGTGGGAGGATTGCTTGAGGCCAGGAGTTGGAGACCAGCCTGGGCAGCATAGTGAGACTCCCATCTCTACAAAAAAAATATTAAAAAAACATTAGCCAGGTATGGTGGGGCACGCTTGCAGTCCCAGCTACTTGGGAGGCTGAGGGAGGAGGATCACTTGAGCCCAGGAGTGAGCTATGAACATGCCACTGCACTCCAGCCTTCGCAACAGAGTGAGACTCTGTCCCCCCAACAACAAAAAAAAGCTTATTGAAAGGTGGTCAGGGAAGGCCTTATTGAGAAAGCGACATGTGAACAAAGAACTTGAAGGAGGTGAGTGAGTGAGCCACACAGTCACAGAAGGGAACTGCATCCAGGTAGAGGGAACAGAAGGACAAGGGCTCTGTGTTGGGAGCATGCCTGGCGCAGATGTGGGACGCTGAGGCCAGGGTGGCTGAAACAGAATAATGCAAGGGAGGGCAATAGGAAATAAAGTTAGGTAACAGGGGCTAGATCCCACAGGCCTTGCAAGGGCCATTGTGAGGAAGAAATCTTTTCCCCTGCTACAGCTGGGAAGCTGTCACAGAGGGCTTTGAGTGGATGAATGACATGCTCTAATTTATGTTTTAAAACAGTGAGTTTGGCACTGTTGTTGACAATGAATTGTAGGAGGACAAGGGTGGAAGCAGGGAGACAAGTTAAGAGGCCACTGCAGGATCCAGGTGGGAGCTGTTGAGAGCTTGGATTGGGGTGGTAACGAGGAGGAGAGCAGGACCACCTGCCTACTGGGGAGGCTGAGCAACTTCCCTGAAGCCACAGGACGCAGAAGGCAGCAGAGCAGGAATCTGAGCCCAGGGTGGCCTCTCTGGTAAGCTGCTGGTGCTTCTCTCATTTTGTCGACTTGGTTAGAAGGTAAGGGGAGGAACTAAATGCAGGGTTGGCACTTACTGGACCCCGAGACTGAGTGCCTCCTTAAAAGTTTTGCCCTAGAAGCCTCTCTGGTCCCACCCTAGTCTTGGCTTGGGATTAAGCCTTTATGTTTCAGGTTCCTTCTAGCATCAAGGTCAGAGCTTTACCCCAGAGATGTTCCACAGAAGTTTGTGAATTGACTGGGAGGTGGCACTGAAGACTCACATTGGTGCCCAAGTGCACGTGCTATGATAATGTGGCAGAACTGAGGCAGCGCTGTAGAGACAGAGAGACTGCCTTCATCTCTCGAGGAAGGCCACACTGCTTGTGTTCGTGCTGTTGGGATAGCTCTATAGTCTTTAATTTCAAAATACCCTTGGTTTGGTCTGGTTGATTCAACAAATAAACAAGTCATAATTGTTTTATCACTGCAGTAAGTACTTGGAATAATAAAAAACAGCAACCGTAATAAAATAAAACACAAATCTACCTTGAGGAATTCTCAGAGCTATGTACACAGTAAGAAGTAAATTTTAAGTGTGACACACACGCATACACTCACAACTGAAACAAGTTTTGTGAACCTCGTGTTTATTGTGTGCCCCATATTTGAATGTTTCCTATTCTCTTTTAAAAATGTGCTGGTCATTCCCCACTAAATTGATTTTATGCCCACTCGTGGGTTGCGCTGTAAGACCTGAAATTTGAGACACAATAGGACAAGGGGAAGCAGATGCGAAAATACATACATGCATGTAGAGAGCCAGTGGGGGACGGGTAAGGCTGGCAGCATAGGTTGAGGCCATGTTGGGAAGGACTTCGAGTGATATGGTACTGAATTTAGTGTTTCTCTTGTAGTCAACAGGAGATTAGAAAGAATTTTAGGCAAGAGAGTACTTAACGTGTTGACTGCCACACTAGAGTAAAAATTTTTTTCCCAGGGGCCACGGTGTTTTATTACGAAAATAGAATAAAAGCTTCAAAAACAAAATGATCTCTCTAATTTAATGAAAAATTTGTTATTTTTTATTGTTTTCTGTGCGTGAGTTATATGCAACTCACGCAGCGCTAGAATCAATTTTTATACCGCAGGCCAATTGGGTTGTACGCGACTGTCGTACAACTGAATACAATTGAATTTGGTTCGTAGAATTGAGTCTTCATTTGCTTCACAAGGCCCCAGGCTCAAAACTAGCATGAGTTAAATATAATTCACCTGGCAGTTAATGTGTTAATCAGAATCGTTAAGAAGATAACATTTGCAATAATGGGAGACCTACGCAAATAGTATTTCAGTAAAGGAAGCAAACATGTTAAGGTTCAAATTGAAGCTGTGACATTCATTCATTCATTCACTCATTCATTCATGTTTGCCAGCACCGTGTCAGAAGCTGGAGTCATAATGTTGAAAAACAGACAATCTCTGCCTTTAAGAAGGAGCTATGGCCAATTGGGAGATGTATAATGAAGACATCAGTTATAGGACAGAGTAATAAATACTCTAATAGTATATGGAATTTGGCACTCAAGTGGGGAGATGAGCAGGGAAGGCTTCTTAGGGGAACGGAGGAGGGAAAGAGAGGAGGAGCCAGACCTAAGAGTAGACATACACAACACTTGTTGACTATCAGGTGGCTTTTCAGAATGAAGAAGAGGGCAGAGTAGATCTACTTTCCTTTAATAATAAATGCTGGGCTGGGTACAGTTGCTCACGCCTGTAATCCCAGCACTTTGGGAGGCTGAGGTAGGAGGATCACTTGAGGCCAGGAGTTTGAGACAAACATGAGCAACATACCGAGATCCCATCTCTACAAAAAATAGAAAAATTAGCCAGAGTGTCGTTGTGCGCCTATAGTCCTAGCTACTTGGGACGCTGAGGCAGGAGGATTGCTTGAGCCCAGGAGTTTGAGGTTGCAGTGATCTATGATGATGCCAATGAACTCCAGCCTTGTGACATAGTGAGACCCTGTTTCAAATGACAATAATAATGTCGACTCCAAAGTCAAATAGAAATGGTTTGTATGTTCCTTTTAAAAAAATACCATTTCAGTGCTGTTTTCATAGCATTTTCTTTTCCTCAGCACCAACTGCATTTTTTCCTTTGTTCTGCTCCTTAGAAATCTCCTGGGACACCATGGAGCTGAGTGCATGTCCTCCTTTCTTCTATTTTCCACACCCAAGTGGTGTGTACAGATGGTCCCTGACTTTCAATAGTTCTATTTTTGATTTCAACTTTACAATGGGTTTATCAGGGTATTAAATGCATTCCAATTTATGATTGGATTATTGGAACATAATCTCAGCATGAATCGAGGAGCATCTGTATTAGATTTTCTTGCTGCCTTAACAAATTACTATAAATTTAACATCTTAAAAACAACACAAATTTATTATCTTACAACTCTGCAGGTCATAAGACCAGTACCAGTTTCACTAGGCTAAAATAAAGGTATTAGTAAGGCTGGGTTCCTTTCTGGAGGCTTTATGGAATTTATTTACAGGTTCCAGAGATTACAGCAAGAACATCTTTGGAGGGCTATTATTTGGCTTATCATACAGTGCGTTCATCTCCTCTGATACCTCCTGGAAATGTAGCCAGTGGGAGAATAGGGAGCCAGATACGCTCCTGTTGGAGTGTCTCAGATATCAGCAGCAGCAGACACAGTGGCAAATCTGGAGACCAGGTCCAATGCAAGAGATGATGGATTTCAGCTTTAACCCATCAGTGAACCCAGAGTCCAGTGAACATTCTGAGGTAAGAAAAGTAAATTTCTAACGTGGCATTTTCTTAGTATTTGCCAGTTATACTCTAGCCAGTTTAGAAGATAAGGAATTCGGACTATAGCCCCTGCCCTACAGGTTCCTAAATTAAATGTGTCAGACTGAGGGAGAAGCAGCAGAGTGATGGCCTGAGGTATACTGTGAGGGAAGAAGAAACAGGGCTAGGGATGGGTGAGCGCCACAGTCACATATTAATAGAATGTTGGAGCTATCCAAAGGACCTGAGATATAGATATATTTAGCCATGTTCTAGCCCTTTTAGGAAGTTTTCTGGGGGAGGCTCTACACTTACATATGGTTCACTGCTTTATCCACATCTCAAGCATGTTTACCATTTAGTAGTTGCTTAAGATATATTTGAAATAATGGGCTTGAGTGGAAACTCTGGTCAGAGAGCTGAGCTGATATGATCAAGATCACACGGCTGGTTTGGTGGCAGAGCTGGGGGCTGAGAAACTAGTTTTGATTGTTTGTTCTATCAAATTTAGGAGGCAGCTCCAGGAAAACGAATTCCTGCAACAAAAGAGGCCTTCTCTATGCTTTTTCTCTACCTTGCACATAGCATTTCTTCTTTCTATATGAAATTATTACTAACCAAACCTATCAATTTAATGTCGGAAACCTGAGTTATGTTCCCAGGTCCCTATTCACTTCCTTGGTGACTGAGGCAGATTACTCAACCTGTCCAAACTCCGTGAGAGAGCTAAGGTTCCCTTTAGCTCTCACATCCTGTAGTCTAAATTTCATGAAAGCCGATGAATTAGTTAGCTCACTGCTAGGGTTTGGATACGGTTTGTCCCTGCCTAGTCTCATGTTGAAATTTGATCCCCAGTGTTGGAGGTGGGGCATGGTGGGAGATGTTTGGGTTGTGGGGACAATCCTTCATGAATGGCTTTTTGCCACTCCCATGGGAGTGAAGTCTCACTTTTAGTTCCCAGAACTGGTTGTTGGAAAGAGCCTGGCACCTCCTGTGCTCTCTTTTTGCTTTCTGCTCGCCATGTGACCTCCGCAAGCCAGCTTCCCTTTGCCCTCTGTCATGAGTGGAAGCAGCCTGAAGCCTCAGCCAGAAGCAGATGCTGATGCCATGCTTTTTGTAAAATCTGCACAACCATGAGCCAAAGAAAGCTCTTTTCTTTATAATTTACCCAGCCTTGGATATTCCTTTATAGTAACACAAACAGACTAAGACATTCATCCTTGGATCATATGTCTGAATATCCTTATATCAGTGTTCTCTTTTTTTTTTTCTTGGTTACTATTTTAAAATTTGTTTTTCTTTTTTTTCCAACTTGTCACTGACTTGAATATATCAGTGTTCTTAAAGTCACATTACCACTATCAGAATCACCTGGGGGTCCTTTAAATATGATTTTGCAGTAGTTAAAAATAATAAATTAACTGTGTGGTTGTTGATTTAGAGGGATTTCCATTAGGTCATGCTGTCCTTTTCACCTCTATAGTCACCATACACATAAAAAATGATAGTACTTATGTGGCATATAGGGTAAAAAACCTTACCCTGTCTCTTTGCCAACACACATCTCACTGAGAAACTCTGCCATAAGTATCGAGTGAGAAAAACAAGCTGCAGAAGAGTACGTATATGATCCCATTTCTCAAGGCAACGCCAAAACTCAAGAGTGTATCTGTGTCTGCATGAATATATGTTTTTTTATGTGACTATGTGAGTTATTTTAAGTGTATACACATACAATAAGAATATTGGAAGAAAAGTACTAGATTGTTAATGCAGGGGAAGAGAAAGAGGGAAGACAAAGAATAATTTTTTTAAAAAAGTGAAAAATCAATATGCTATTTATGCATTTATGTAAAATAATGTATTTGTATACATAAAGACAAGTAAAAATAAATGCAGATCCAGGGCTCTTATCTCAGATCTCTTAATCTTAGGGATAGAAGGTATGGAGAGGTGGGTGTCTGCATCTTTAACAAGTATTCCCAAGTGATTCTATAACAATGAAATCTATAAACTTTTGCATTAGGTGCTAATGTCATTAGCTGTAAACAGCACAGTTGGAAATTTCCATCCTGCAATGCAGGCTCAGCTGATCCTCATAGTCTTGGAACATAGTAGATGCATAATAAATAGCTGTTGATTGAGTATTTGGAGGACAGACACCTGGATGGAGTTATGGCAGATCAACTGGGCGAGGTCAGGCTCAGGAGAGTTAAGGCAAAACACCTGTGTAAGAACAATGGGCTGGGCGTCCTTTCCATTTTCAGGCATTCAATTAGTATTTGTTAGACACTAAATAAACATGCAGGACACTTTTCTATTTCTTGTCTCATTTAATTCTTAATCCTTTACAGACTCAGAGAGGTGAAGGGAGTAGCAAAAGTAGTGTCACAATTGGGATTCGAACCGACTCACATACTGAGCACTAAGTTATAAATCAGGAACTGGGCAGTGGGTGAGGATAAGATTGTGAGCATAATAGGTTGCATACTCATTTTCATATCTAGAATCTTACAGCTCTGTCAAGTAATCCCTGTCTGTTGTCTCTTACTAGTTGACACTCTTAGTTGGCCACCTAGAAGCAGTTGCTTTGTCATGTATCCTAACCTGGGCACCATCACGGGGAGATTTTAGCAAACGTGCTTTTGGCCATGTCTTTAGCTAGTGTTTTCACAGTGGGGAGAAAGTATCATTTCTCAGATTACTTTGCAGAGTGCAAAGGCCTCAAAAGACCACAGAAAACTAAATGTAGATCTTTCCAATTCTTAGATACCCGCCAAGTCAAAATAATTCTGGCTCTTTGTAGCTTCATCTAAATGCTTTTCTGCTAGGACAGATGGAAAATGCAAGTGGGGAAAGTGATGCACTCTCAATAAGTTTAGGGGTGGGGCAACGAATGGTACAAATTAATTTCTTATACATTTTTTGATAATCTCATCCTTGGTTTTGGGGAAAAGAATGGGAAAAATTCAAAAGTGTATATTTTGCGTCCAAATGCTTGAAGGTAAACAAAAACGAGTATGTTTTTATCTTCCACCAAAATTAACTTGAGGGCCTTGATCTCTGGACTGGTGCCACCCCTGCCTATGATGTCCTTAGAGGTAGCCGTTTTACAGATTACAGAAAGAGAGAGCAGGGGCCATCCCCTGGTACTGAATCTCATCTTTCCAAACCTCCTTGGAACAAGTTCGGATCCGCAGTGCCAACGCTGCTTCCGTGATTTAGCAGCAACTTAGAGTTGGAGGGACCGGAAGATAGGAGGCCGGGATTCCCAGGTGGACTCGGGAGCACAAAATTTATTAGCAAGCCCCTCCCCCCGCCCCAGCGTTATCTCCCGATATTGGGGCGGAGGTTTCTCTACAGCCCCCTGCCCCGAGCGTGGTTAAATAGCAGCTGCCCCCCCAGGTGTGCGCACTCCGCCACCGGGCTGCCTCCCAACCTTATTATGCGTCTTTCCTTCCCACAAAATACCACCTCGTTTCTAAGTCACGCTGGGTCCCAGGGAGCTGATTTTAAACTGAAGCTAATACAATCGAGTGCAGCTGGACGCAGCGCTCGAGATGCGGTATCTGACGCGGGCTCTTAGAGCACCGGGCGCATCACCGCCGCTCTCGGTTCCCGGCTCCCTCCGCCTCCGGGCCCTACTCGGTCTCAGCCAAAGCCCGGCGCGTGGGATCCAGGCCCGGAGGAACAGGCCGGGAACTGGAGCCGCGGCCGGGAGCCTGTCGCACCGGGCATGCTCAGTGGCGCGGCCGGCTGGGTGGCCCCGCGAGCTGCACCCGGATCTGCTCGGCGGCGGCGACGTGAACGCGCAGGGGGGCGGCGGCCTCGCCTCATCTCTTTCCCTTCGCCTGGGTCGGGTGGGTGACGCCGAGCGCCAGAGAGATGTCGGATTTCGACAGTAACCCATTTGCGGACCCGGATCTCAACAACCCCTTCAAGGTGAGCTTCGACCCCAGCATCTCCCGCCGCCGCGACGCGTCGTTGTTTGTGAAAACAGACGAGTTCCTTCGCGCCCACTGCGTCCGCCCCTCGGCTTCCCTTGGCATACCAGAGAGGGGCGCGGGGCCGCCCTACCCCATTTGGGGTCGCGCCCCGGACCCCCACGCGTCACCCGTTTGCGGGGGGACCTCCCCAGCTACGCGTCAGGCCGCGCTTCCCCGCGTCCCCGACTGGTGAGGCTCGTGCCCTCAGCCGGGAGTGGGCCCGCGCGCCCAGCGGGGTCCTGGCCCGCCCCTCGGTACCGGGGAGAGCGAGAGCTGAGGGCAGGTGGAGTCGTGGGGGGCCCGGCCGGCGGCTGAGAGATGGCTGAGAGGGTCCCGCCCTGGGGTGGCGTTGTCATGGGGACCGAAGTGGCAGCGGCGAAGGGCTGCGTGGGGTGATGGCAGAGGGTGGAGGAGGAGAGGGGTGAGGGCACCGGATACGCTGCAATTAAAAAAAAAGGTTGTGTTTTTTATTTTTTAAACTTGTGTTGCACCCGAATACCACCAGTGGTGCTGCCACCCCCCCCTTCCCCGTTAGGCTGAGGTTGAGTGTGCTGATATCAAAACAGAAGTTAAAAATAAACAAACATCTGGAAAACAATAGTGCACGTGGACATCTTCCTACCTAACTGCTCCTAGCAAGGTAAACGCTGGGATATTTTCCAAGCTCCTGGTGCGTCACCGGTTCTCTGGGCTGTATGAGGATACCATTTCCCACTTGAGCTGCTTTCCTTGTTGGAGTCGACCTTATCAACCCCAGCTGGTACAGAAACCCGCAAAGGAAGGTGGCGGAGGTGTTCATGATCTACGCTTAAATTAACGCAACATCTAAATAACTCTTTAAAAGTGCTCTGGATTTCATAATGAGCGTAACTGCTTAGCGAGTAATTTGTTTCCAATTGTTGGTCGAAGTTGATTCTTAATCTCCCTTGGCCATGTGCAATAGTAACTTTAATTTGGAGTCCCACAAAATCAAACAGTAACTCTAATTTGTGGTCACACAAGGATCACTTCTGGCTTGTTGAGTTTACATCTCTTCTTTTTATGTTTGGTTTTATCTCTTACTAGGAATCCTGGAAGAGTAAAAATATTCCTGTTTTATTAAATGCCTGGTAATTTCATGGAGGATTTTTTTAATGAAATGAACCTGATTATTGACAACTTGACTTACTTTGTAGAGTAGACTTAGTCACTATTCCATTGTCTTTAATGTTGCTTAAGAACATTCAGTGCAACTGGCCTGTAACTTTCAGTTTTTTACAGATGATTTAAAAAGGAGAATTTTACAGTTGCATTTTAGAATTTTACGGTTGCATTTAAAGGAGAATTTTTTTCCTTGAAGTTTTGTTTCAGTTAGTATTGGACTTGCATGTGTGGAAAATCAGGTTATTTTTAAACCATAGATTTCCTAAAGAGACATTTTGTAAGTTGCTAAATGAGTGTTAATTTAAACTATTTTGAAGGTATAACGTCAAGAACCTTTTAGTTTTTCCTAATTCAGATAATTCATTGCTGCTGTTTATTCGGAATCTGACAATTTGGCTGTTTATTTTCTATTTAGTCATTCTTTTTCATGGCTCATTTCTTATTAGTTGGTTCTCTTGTTAGGGCAAGACATTGTCTTCTTAGCCCAGACTGCCCTTTTGTGACATCTAATGTTGCCATGACACTTTGCTCTTCTGACATTTATAAGGTTGCTGTAGTAATTCTAAACCCCAAAGTAGTTTTAAATACTCATTCATTGCGGCATGAAATTATAAACCTTTTTTGTTCTTTATAAGTGGATGCACTCAGAGGACAGTGATTATTCAAGTTCATAAAATGCTTAAGGGATGGATTGTTTAGGTCTAAGACTTGGTTGCACACATATTCCTGCTTATGCTCTTGCTGTTTTTGGTGACTCTTCCACTGTGAATCAGTCTGACTCTTTATCTTTCCATTTGTGTCCTGCTACCCTTTCTCCTCAAAGGACTTTATACTGTATTTTTTCTTCTTTGTACTTTTGCTTTCTTCTATGAGAAAATGATTTTTGAAATAATATTTCTGATACTCAAATATAAAAAGTTCCTAGACTCACCTTTGCGTTACCTTATGATCATCTATCTTTTTAAATCTGTTCTTATTTTCAAGTATATAATATATTACATTTGGTAACCATGCTAATTTCTTTTTTATTAAATTTTATTTGGTTTCTGTTACATTTTTTGTTAATATTTCTTTTCCTTCACTTTCATGTTTGGAATACTTTTGCAAGCATCTTTATTTGAGACAAGTGATGGAAATAATTTCTGAGTATAATCTCCTGAAGTAATATAACCATAGTGGTTTACTTGATTTTATTGTAAAATTGTAATTATTTGCGGTAGTCAGATCTTTTTTCTTTAGCCCCTGCTTTATTCCATTGGTTGTGCTAGGCTCAGTAAATGGGTTTTCATTGTGTATCAAGAAACTTGGAGTAACTGGAAATCTGTAGTAATCCAAAAGAAAACAGATTATTAATTATATGGAAATTTCTTAGAATCCACTCTCCAGTTGTTAAAATGTAGTTTTCAATGTAGAGAGGAAAAATATTTTCTACATAGCCAACATACATTTATTGAATAATTGCTGTATGTCCTTGTTCTTTGGTTCAGTTTATTCTTTCAACAGATACTGAAGAAATATCCTTATGGATATTAGTCTAACGTGGAGACAGACATGCTTGGGAAGTGAAATAAAGGGGGAGAGTTCAATGACCAGCAGAGGTGAGCAATATAGGGTCCTACAAGGCAGTGTAAGAGTGTATGATTAAGTGCCAGAATGAGTGCAGTTTGTTCTTAGGGAGAAATTAATAAGTAGCCAGAAAATCTTAATGCCCTCTAATACGCTTTTGCATATTAATATGATGATTGAATTAGAAAATTCATTATGGAAATAACATTTAAATTAATGTGACTTTTAAAATATGAGCAGAATCAATTTCAGAGTTGAGAAGGCTGAATATTAAAATGTATTTAGTCAGATCTCATTTTACGGATTAAAACAAAAACAAAGCCCAGTGTTTGCTTCGGCAGCACATGTGCTAATATTGGAACGATACTGAGAAGATTAGCATGGCTCCTGCATAAGGATGACATGCAAATTCATGAAATGTTACATTTTTTTTTTTTTTTTGAGACAGAGTCTCACTGTGTTGCCCGGGCTAGAGTGCCGTGGCATCATCTTAGCTCACAGCAACCTCAAACTCCTGGGCTCAAGCGATTCTCCTGCCTCAGCCTCTCCAGTAGCTGGGACTACAGACATGAGCCACCATGCCCGGCTAGTTTTTTTTCTATATATTTTTAGTTGTCCAATTAATTTCTTTCTATTTTTAGTAGAGACGGGATCTCGCTCTTGCTCAGGCTGGTTTCGAATTCCTGAGCTCAAACAATCCGCCTGCCTCGGCCTCCCAGAGAGCTAGGATTACAGGTGTGAGCCACCGCGCCCGGCCTCATATTTTTAAAAAAATTTTTTGTTTTTTTTTAAAAAGTCAATAAATATTTCATAAATGAAAAAAAAAAATAAAAAAGGCCAAAGAGGCTAACTTATTCATTGTCTTATGCCCACATGTAGGTAGGTTGTGTAGAGTTGGCATTAGAACTTAGATCTTTGGATTCCTAGTCCATCGCTGGTGGCACCATATGTGCTTCCTGATGCATTTTTGACACCACAGTTCTTTTTATTTGAAGCTTAGAGTTGAGGCTCCTGTGCTTGTGGCGAAGTAGCAAAGGAAAGAATTTAAAACTTTTGGCTCAAGAGTTAAAAAAGACCTGGGTTTGATCTTGGCTTTGTCACTAACCAGCTGTAAGACCTTGGAAAATTACTTAACCTCTTTAAGCCTCGGTTTGCTATTCTGTAAAATAGTACAATAGTACATTCTTCATACGATTGTTAATGGGATTAGCTGACCATACATTTAGCATGTTGTAAGTACTCAGTGTGTGGTGGCTTTAGTAGGTACTAATGTTTAATATTAACATTTAATTATGTTAACCACAGTATTGTTAACTATTTTTTTTTTTTTTTTGGGAGACAAAGTCTCACTCTGTTGCTCGGGCTAGAGTGTCGTGGCATCAGCCTAGCTCACAGCAACCTCAAACTCCTGGGCTCAAGCCATCCTCCTGCCTCAGCCTCCCAGGTAGCTGGGACTACAGGCACGCACCACCATGCTTGGCTAATTTTTTCTATTTTTAGTTGTTTGTCTAATTTCTTTCTGTTTATAGTAGAGACAGGGTCTCGCTTTTGCTCAGGCTGGTCTCGAACTCCTGAGCTCAAGCCATCCTACCGCCTCGACCTCCCAGAGTGCTAGGATTACAGGCATGAGTCACCATGTCCGGCTTTCTTAGCTAGTAATGTGGTAAAATTCCTGCTCCTTTTAGATTTTTCTGGAGTGCTAGTAGTAGCCATTTGGCTGATCATAGCCAAGGAATCAAAGCTAAAAATAATTAAGTGCTTTGCCCTAGGTCATCCTGCTAGCCTAGACCAAGGTTGTCTGAATTTGGGTGCTTTGTCAATACACACGGTTCCTCCCTAATAAAAGAACCCCATGTTAACTTTGAGCACAATATCCAATTGTTTTGGCCTCAAAAATTGATTCTACTTTATTTAAATAATCTCTTAGAAAGGGCCTAAAATTCAGCATTTTCGCTTATGTTCTTAAGTCACAGTAGTTTCAGTGGCATTCTAAGAGTAGTTGAAGTTGAAAATTAAAAAGCTTGTCATTAAAAAGTGACCCATTGGCCGGTGCGGTGGCTCACACCTGTAATCCTAGCACTCTGGGAGGCCGAGACGGGTGGATCGCTCAAAGTTAGGAGTTCAAGACTACCCTGAGCAAGAGCGAGACCCCGTCTCTACTAAAAATAGAAATTATCTGGACAACTAAAAACATATATATAGAAAAAATTAGCCGGGTATTGTGGTGCATGCCTGTAGGCCCAGCTACTCGGGAGGCTGAGGCAGGAGGATCGCTTGAGCCCAGGAGTTCGAGGTTGCCGTGAGGTAGGCTGATGCCACGGCACTCTAGTCAGGGCAACAGAGCCAGAATCTGTCCCAAAAAAAAAAAAAAAAAAGTGAGCCATAATTCAAGTATGTTATTCATTTGTCTTATTCTCTTTGGGCTGCTGTAACAAAATATGGTACTTTGCACTAGGTAGTTTATAAACAACAAAAATCTATTGCTTACAGTTTTGGAGGCTTGGGAGTCCAAGATCAAAGTGCCAGCAGATTCAGTGTCTAGTGAGGGCCTGTTCCTCATAGATGGCACCTTCTATTTGTCCTCACCTGATGGAAGGGTACAGCAGCACTCTGGGGCCTCTTTTATAAGTGCATCACTCCCATGCTTGAGAGTGGAGCACTCATGACCTAATCACTGCTTAAAGGACCCACCTTCTAATACCATCACCTTGGTGAGTAATTTTCAACCTGTGATTTTTGGGGGAACACAAACATTCAGACCATAGCACCATTTGTTTTTATTGTTTTCATTTTGTAACATCAAAGATGTTATCCTTCTTGTTTCATTTGCATTTGTAGTGATATTTACATCAAGTTGATTTCATTCCTTATCTATTTAAAATTTTGAGTCTGGAGATTAGATAGCCTAGGAAAGGATTCCTAGGATTTCCTTTGTGATAGTCACACTTTCAAAACTTTATCTTATAATGTTAATCTGGGACGTAGTGATTGTAGGTTATGGTCTGTGGTATTTTATATTCATGAGTTCCTGCTCTCTTTTCCTCAGGTTAGTATTTTTTAAAAGCATGTATTAAGCTACTTCTTATATTTCATCAATTTAAGATGCCATCCTTTGTAAGATGCACCATTATTTAATTACCACTCTCTCACCTGTTGCTGTGTAACAATCCCAAAATACAGTATGTTAAAACAATTATTTGTTCATGATTCTGTTATTTGAGCTAGGCAGTTTTTTGTTTTTGTTTTTTTAATGTTCTTACCTGAAGTCACTCAGGTGGCTTCAGTCACTTGACAGCTTGACTAGGACTGGATGGTTTAAGATGTCCTCACTTGTGTGCTTGCTGATGACCTGGAATTGTCAGTGGGGGCAGAAATTGGTTCTTTTTCATGTAGCCTCTTTACTAGTAATAACCTGGTCTGTTTACATAGTGGCAACAGTGCTCCAAGAGGGCAAGAGTTGAAGCTACAAGGCTTCTTGAGTCATATGCCACTTCTGCTACATTCTGTTGGTCAAAACAAGCCACAAGATCAGTCCAGATTCTTTTAGGGGTGGAGAAGATGAGACTCCACTTCTTGACAGGAGGCAGACCTATGAACTACAGGTATACCCAGCATAAAATGGTGCGACAGATATAGGATAACCTCGGTAGACACTCCCATTCAAATAGGAGAAGAGTGGGAAGCATGTAGCAATTGCTGATCCACAGCAGTTCTGAAATCTAGCCGGGTACCTGTTGTTAGGGTCCCCTATTTGGGAGCAATGAATGTTCCTTGATTAGAGCCCAGTTCTGCTATGCGGAACTGGTTCCTTCATCCATTATTTTGTTCTGCTTTTGGCTCCACCCTCTGAGAGAAAGAAAAAGACCTATTTGCAACTGAGTAGCATTTTCAGCCAGCTTCCTGGCCAATTGAAAGTTGGGAGCCCAGAAGTTTCTTTTCATTGTGAGATGTCTTTTTTTTTTTTTTTTGGTCCAGACTGGCATAACTCTCTTAAAAATTCTTATTAATCTTGTTGGGATTCAAACCATGCTTTAAAACCCACATCCATTATTCTTTTTAAGACAGTCTTCTTTACTTAGGATGGTGTGTCAGGTGCTGTGAATCAACACTCTTGAGCTATTTAGAAAACCTTTGGTCTAGGTTGAGCATCTCCTTTGGCCAGTGGAAGCTTCCAGGGAGGCATGATGGGAGGCTGTTACTATAGGAGACTACTGTGCCACATGAAAAAACTAGTATTTGAACTAGTATTTGAACACAGTTTTATTTTGGTCCCATAGCTTTAACAGTGGTCATACCTGAGATGATGGTGATTGTGAAAAATTTTGAAAGTAAACCATTCTTGTGTTATTACCAAAAAAGTTTTTTTTTAAAGATACAGTTAATATTTAATAGTGCTGAATCCAGATCCAAATAATTTGTTATTTATTTTTTGAGACAGAGTCTAACTCTGTTGCTCAGACTGGAGTGTAGTCGCCTTATCATAGCTCACTGTAGCCTGGAGCTCCTGGGCTTAAGGGATCCTCCTGCCTCAGCCTCCTAGTATATGGGACTGCAGGTGAGAGACGGGGGTCTCACTGTGTTGCTCAGGCTGGTCTCAAACTTTTATCCTTAAGCAGTCCTCCTGCCTTGACGTCCCAAAATACTGGGATTACAGGTTTGAACCACCATGCTTAGCCTATTTTCTTAATGTGAACTACCAGTGTGATATAGTTGCTGAAAAAGAATATTTAATGAAATTAGTGAATAGTTCATCAAAGATCACTAGTCACAGATCACCACAGCAGATATAATGAAAAAGTTTGAAATATTGGGATGATTACCAAAATGTGACACAGAGACAGACGTGATGTGAACATGTGCTGTTGGAAAAATGGCACCCATAGACTTATTTGAAGCAGGGTTGCCACAAAGTTTTAATTTATAAAATATACAGTAAAGTGCAATAAAATGAGGTATCTTTGTATTTTCTCTCATATTCTGATATATTAGATATTGGACTTGAGTCTTACCATCAGCTAGAGAGGAAGCTTTGTGTGCTAGACGCCTGTTGCCTCTAGCCTCAGCTCTAAGCCTCAGCTGCTTTTGACACATAGGTGATGATGTTCTCTTTCCTGTGACCCTTGTCCACCCTGGCTTCAGCTGACCGATCTTGCAGAGTGTACCTGACCTACAGGAAGCAGTAGAGTAGGAGTCATCTCACTAGGGCTTTTGAGGGCCATTTTCAATAATTCCAGTTCCTAGGCTGGGCATGGTGGCTCACACCTATAATCCTAGCACTCTGGGAGGCCTAGGCGGGTGAATCGTTTGAACTCAGGAGTTTGAGACCAGCCTGAGCAAGAGTGAGACCCCGTCTCTACTAAATATAGAGAAAGAAATTAACTGGACAACTAAAAATATATAGAAAAAAGTAGCCGGTCATGGTGGTGCATGCCTGTAGTCCCAGCTACCTGGGAGGCTGAGGCAGGAGGATCGCTTGAGCCCAGGAGTTTGAGGTTGCCTGTGAGCTAGGCTGATGCCACAGCACTCTAGCCCAGGGAACAGAGTGAGACCCTGTCTTAAAAAAAAAAAATAATAATAATAATAATTCCAGTCCCTCATTAGAGCAATTCTTGAAATAGAAGTAGATGTTGCGAAATTCCTGTCTCTATGAAACCTTGCATCCTTTTTTCTGTGTGTATCTTTAAGATACTCTCCCATCCCCAGCATTTGAAGTGAACTGAGTTGAGTTTTTCTTTCAATCAAAATTGCCAAACAGTAAATGCGAAGTGGCATTTTCTTGCCAAAATGGTGGTAGAATTAAACCTGTATTTAGATCTACAGTTTTTGGTGGTGTAGTGGAATAATGTAAATCCAAACATTATAAGATGTGTTTAAATCACAAGGGAGAATTTCCCAACTTTCACTAGGTGTGGTATATAAAAGGTAACAAGGAGTTTGGTTGGATTTGACCTTGTAACAAGTCTCCTTACCTCTTTCATTCTGTTTCATTTATGCCTACTGAGGCAGTCTGTACTGTCTTACAGTTTCTGATTTCACATGTATAGAACAGTGTTGGTACCCCTGTTCTTCTTTCCTGTGCAAGAACAGCCACAAGAAACCCTTGTAGATCTGTACCCAGAGAGCAATCCAGTAATTCCCTTGTCCTAGGTGTTTGGTTTTGAGTACTTTTAAGAATAAGTAATGTTTGTTACTTCATCAGTTGCTGGATGCTTAGGTTGCTTCTGCCTTTTGGCTTTTGTGAATAATGCTGCTATAAATATTCATATACAAGTTATTGTTTGAACAATTTAAAAAATTCCCTTGAGTATATATCTATGAGTGGAATTGCTGAATCATATGGTAACTTTATGTTTAATCATTTGAGGAACTTCCAGACCTTTTTCCATTGTGGCTGCACCATTTTATATTTCTACTAGCAATATGACTATGCAGATTTCTCCACATCCTTGCCAATACTTATTATTACCTGTTTTTTATTCTAGCCATCCTAGTGGATGGTATCTCATTGTTTTGATTTGTATTCCCCTGATAACTAATGATGTTGAGAATCATTTTATGTACTTACTGACCATTTGCATATCTTCTTTGGAGAAATGTTTATTGAGATCCTTTGTATATTTTTAGATTGGTTTGTCTTTTTTATTATTGAGTTGTAGATTTTTATATGTAGTAGATACAAGTCTTTTATTGGGTACATGATTTGCGAACATTTTCTCTCATTCTGTGGGCTTTTTATGTTCTTGTTAATGTCCTTTGAAGCACAAAAGCTTTTAATTTTGATCAAGTCCAAATTATCTTTTTTGTTTTCGTCTTATCTAATAATCTTTTGCTAAATCCAAGACAAAAGAGTTTTATAGAGTTTTAAGAGTCTTATACTTTTAGCTCTTACATTTAGGTTTATGATTAGTTTTGAGTTATTTTTTATATATGCTATGAGGTAAAGTTCAACTTCATTCTCTTTGCATGTGGTCTTGTTGTATACATGCAAGTGGCAGCCATTTAACCTATGGGAATCCTCTACTAGGGGTTAAAATTTTCATATGGTAGTTTGGAATACAAGTTAAGTAATGTCAAATCAAAGTGGTAGGTAATAAGAAAAGAGCATCAGGAGAATTGGCCAGTCATGGCCAGGGGCTGGTATACTAGGTATAAGTTTATCACTATTTGATAATTTTCCTTGGAGCTGTGGGTGCTTGTTTAGGTTGATTTAGTCAGGCTTGTGGTTTTATATATGGTGTAGCATGTCTAACTTTTGGCATCTTAAATAGCCATAAATTTTAGCGAATTTCTTACAGGTAAGTAGCATATTGTAAAAATGCAAATTAATGTATTCCCTAACCTTAAAAGAAATAATACACTCTTTTTCTATTTTAAGAAGGTGGAACTAGGCTGCCTAGGTTGGCTTCTCTATCTCCTAGTTAGATGATCTTAGGCAAATTACTTAATTTTTCTGCTTTCAGCATATTTTTTTTTTTACATTTATTGTAATTTTAGTTGTCCTTCTGAATCAGGACAAAAATGGGAATCTCTTAAAATAACAGATAAAGAAAATAAATAATGCAAGATTATCTTTGGTTGTAACCTGTGATTATTTTTTATTTCATCCTTAAATTGCCTATATTTTCTATGGCAGACTCTAATTTGTGTTAACTTTAAAACTTTTTGGTATTAACAGAAATAGTAACAAAAACAAAACATGCAAATTACTGGTTGCTTTACAAAGCTTAGGGGTTTTAGATGCTATTATATATCGTGACTTAAACTGAGGGTAACAGACAAATCACCTTGCGATGTAGGTTTTATTTAAAGGTTAGAGTTGTGCATTTGGTTGTTTAATGTTGGAGATCTTTGAAAAGGACATCTCGTGTTCTTTTTATCATATTAGGTAATTAAATACGAAATGTCCAATTTCGAATCAAAAGTTTAGTTTATTATATTTCAAACAAGAAGCAGTACAATTAATCAAAGTATGTGCCTAAACTGTCAACGCAATTTTGCCATCTTAACCGTGGCTTGCTTATGCCAGCAGCGAAGACCTGCAATTTTGCCATCTTAACGGTGGCTTGCTTATGCCAGCAGCGAAGACCTGGAGAGTGGCAATGAAATTGTGAAAGGCGGTTTCTACAGCTTGTTGATATTTGAATATTTTTCCTTGCAAAAGTGACCCAAAGCCTAGAAGAAGTGGTAGTCAGTTGGTGCAAGGTCTGGTGAATATGACTGATGACAGAGTTTCCAAGTTCAACTTCCGTAGTTTGAGCAGCATTGGTTTTTGTGACATGTGGTCTTGCAAGAGGATTAGCCTGTCTCTATTGACCAATCTTGGCTGCTTAATCACAAGCATCCTCATCATTTTGTCCAGTTGATTGCGGTAGACACCCACTGTAATCAGTCAACTGACCAGGTTTCATGAAACTGTAGTGGATAATAGCAGCTCTGGACCACCAGAAAGATAACATTAGCTTTTTTTGGATGAACATTCAGTTTTAGACTGTGTTTTGGCACCTCATCTTTATCCAACCATTGTGGCAAACACTTGTGATTGTCAAAAAGAATCCATTTTTATCACACACAACAATACGGTGTAGAAATGGTTTGCCTTTATGTTGTGACAGCAAAAAAGGGCTTCAAGACTATTTTTCTTCTGATGCTTGTTTAATTCATGGTAACCCATCTACCCAGGTTCTTTACCTTGCTCATTTGTTTCAAATGGTCCAATAGTGTTGGAATAGTAATGTCATACCTTGCTGCTGATTCACCAGTAGGTTGAGATGGATTTGCTTCCACTACAGCTTTCAGCTCATCATTATCCACCTTCTTGGTCTCAGGTCACTCCCATGGCTCATGTTCAAGATTAAAATCACCATAACGGAACTTCTCAAACCATTGACATACTGTGCGTTCATTAGTTCATTAGCCACATCCTTCCCAAACACTTTGTTGATTATTTCGAGCTGTTTGTGCTGCATTGGTTCCATGACAGAACTTGTAATTTGAAAAGAACACGAATTTTTGACTTATCCAGGGTTTCACAAAAATTGCTCTAAAAAAAAAAAATTTTGAAAGATAATCACAAACCAAAACATGTTTCCAAGAATGAGGATGTACCTTCACACACACACAAGAAAAAGTGTCAAAGTGAACTGTCAGGGACATCAACTGTTAAACTTATACTTAAGGAAATCAGACATTCCATACTTAATAACCTAGTATTTTAAAAGGAAAGCAAATGAGACTTCTGAAATGCATCATCAGGTAGAGGAAGACAAACAGGGGAAAGCAGCCCCAATGGGAGAAGGAAGGCTAGGTCAACAATGGTAAACATCAGAAAGAGGTAAGAGAACTGTAGTTCAATGAGAACTATAAAGAGGCAATAGCATTTGGCAGTTAAGATGCCACTGGTGCCCTCTACCACAGTTAGTTCACTAGAGCAGCAGTAAATAGGTTCTGAGGTGAGGATTAATCAAAAATAAATGTTTGTGGCAGCACAATTCACTATTGCAAGGATGTGGAAACAACCCGAGTGCCTGTCAGTTCATGAGTGGATTATTAAAATTTGGTACATGTATACAATGGAATATTACTCGATCATAAGAAACGACAGTGATCTAGAACCTCTTATACTTTTCTGGATTAAACTTAAGCCCATTATCCAAAGTGAGGCACCACAAGATCGGAAGAATGGGATCCACTTGTACTTGCCATCAAGTTGGTACTAACTGATTAACACTAGGGTGATAACATGGCAGTAATACTCTCCAGGGATTAGGGGGATTGTGGGAGGGTAAACCTACAACTAAAGGACACGGGGAGCATGTGGGGGGAAGGGCATGCCTCTAACCTGCACGTGTGTGAGGCAAAGTCATAAAGTGTAACCATAATGTTTGTACCCTCACAATACTCTGAAATTAAAAAATAAAAAAATAAAAAAAAAGAAGAGTTAGCAAAATATTATTCTAACACATTTGAAGAAGGAAACAAAATAGTTTGAGAAAAGGTTTCATTAGGAATAGAGTTACCTTGATTAAACTGTAGATAGAGGATAGGAGTTAGTGAAAGTAGGGAGAGGTGCTAATAACTGATACAAGATCCTCCAAAAAACCAGATGGAAACAGAATAACTAAACCACAAAGATTCAAGTAAGTCTAGAGATACAATAAAACAATGCTAGAAATTCAGTCTCATATCCTGTATTTTCTCAAAGGCATATATATACATGCCTAGATCTCACTGCACTTACTGGGAAACTGCTGTTAAGTTGGTGAGTTTTTGTCAGGGAGGGTTAGAGGCTCTGATAAAGGGGTCAAGTTGTACACTAACCTCATTGTGGAATGGGAAAGGGCACTAACCTAACTGGTTATTCTAACTGAGGGCTCAGGAAACAAAGTGACATTTGAGAGTTGAGTTTTATAGGATGAGAATTTAAGGAACTGGGGACAGATAGTCCAGATTAAAGAAATACTGCAAATTTGGACATATGCAAGTGAATGGGATATGTGAGCAATAGAGAACCATAGTGAAAGATGAGCCTAAAGAAGTAACATAAGAGGACCTGAATGTTTGGAATTTCCCATGCAGTCAAAGAAGAGGCACTCAAGGTTTTTGAGGAGGAAGTAAGGCAATGCCACCTGTGTGTTACAAAAATATGGGAAGATGGGAAATTTACATTGGAGCAGATAAGGAATAGATTGAAGACAAAAGATGACAGAATGACAAAGATATTTATACAGGAAGACTGTTAAGAATTCTATTGCCAATTACTTCAGGTGAGAAGTGAAAACTCAGAGGAAGAGGATGGAACAGAAGGCTCAGATATGGAGACTGCCAAAAAGCTAAATAAAAGGTGATGATGATGATGATATTGATACAGTTAATATGTACAGGGTTTAATATATGCCGGGCACTGGTCTAAGTGAATTTGCTACTTAACCCATTTAATGGATGTAGGGAATTGGAGGCAGACAGAAGTGAGAAGCTGAAAGTGGCGTCAAGATTTCAGAAAAACTGGTCCATAGTGAAAAAGTCAAGGCGAGGGGGCTGGAGTCAAAAGAAGTTTTTGGAGAAATAAGCTTGTATGCTGATGGGAACGATCCAGGAGATGGGAAAAAATAATACGGGAGAAAGAAAAGATAATTGCTACAATAATGTTGTCAAGTAGAGAAAACCAGAGAGGGTCTAGGAAACAATGGAGAGAATGTTTACCAGAAGTTTGTCTCGTCGCTGGTAGGAAGTACACAGATGGAGGTATTGGAAGGAGGACAGATAGGATGGGGAAAGTTTTTGGAAGTTTTCATCTGGTGCTTCAGTTTTCTCATGATGTAGGGTGCAAGGTCATCTACTGAAGGTGACCTTGATGGGTCTACCACAGATGGGGTAGGGCGAGTCTTTGCAAGTTTCCTTCTGATGCTTCAATTTTCTCAGGATGCAGGGGCTATCTACTGAAGGTGAGGAAGAGGAGGTGTCAGAGGTCTGAGGATAAAGGAGAAAGTTAAGAAATAGTGGTTTAGATGAGTGGGAGACTAAATTAAACTAGGGAAATATATTATTTTAACTGTTGGTCATCACAAAAGGGCTGGAGAAATATAGTATAACTACTGGTTAGCACGAAAGAGTTTGTTATCACAGATTTAAAGTAAAATTAGTCATCAAGATGGAGTGTTTTTTCTAGATACATTTAGTTACTAAGGCACAAGTAAGAAAAAGGAGAAAGAAAGGGGTAAGAAACAGAGAAAGGGTAGTATAACATAAATGGTTCCTACTATTTATTGGTAGACAGAGGATTGGCAGGATTCTAAGAGATGGAATTCTACAGGGAATAAAACTGAAAAGACAGCAAGTGATAATCAAAGAATGAAATGTGTGAAACCAACAATGGGATAGGTGTATTTTAAAAATATACTCTATCTAGCTCCCTAAACGGTTATATGGAAATTGATAAGAAAAAAGGTAGAAGAAAAAACTAAGTAATGAAGTGGAAGGGATAAAATTACTATATCAAAAATGCAAATCAAAATTATTCTCTAGAGATTCTAACAGCCAAGAACATAACCTAGTTGTTAATGTCGTAAGAAAGCAAGCAGTTGGCCGGGCGCGGTGGCTCACGCCTGTAATCATAGCTCTCTGAGAGGCCGAGGCGGGCGGATTGTTTGAGCTCAGGAGTTGGAGACCAGCCTGAGCAAGAGCGAGACCCCGTCTCTACTAAAATTAGAAAGAAATTATTTGGACAACTAAAAATATATAGAAAAAAATTAGCCGGGCATGGTGGCGCATGCCTGTAGTCCCAGCTACTCAGGAGGCTGAGGCAGGAGGATCGCCTGAGCCCAGGAGTTTGAGGTTGCTGTGAGCTAGGCTGATGCCACGGCACCCACTCTAGCCCGGGCAAAAAAGTGAGACTCTGTCTCAAAAAAAAAAAAGAAAAAAAAAGAAAACAAGCAGTGAACTATAAGAGGATTCCATAGTTCGACTAGATGGAATTAATCCAAAGCAAGGATCCTTCCACATAGTAAATGCTCAATAAATAAATGTTTACTGAATAAGTAAATATAAGAGAATCTGATGAATATAGTAGCCAGTATCCTCGGCTACAGTTTTTCTTTTTTCGCTTTTTTAGATGAGGTCTTGCTATGTTGCCCAGGTTAGACTTGAACTCCTGGGCTTAGCCTCCCAAGTATCTGGGATTACAGGCGTACACAATCACATCCAGCTTTCAGCGGCAGTTTTTATAAACCTAATTTTTCAAATTAGAAATGCTGATCAAAGCATTTTTATATAAGGAATAAGTTCCCATGTAGAACCTCAACTCAGACCAGGCAAGACCAACTCCCAAGACCAACTCCAATGCTCCTAAATCAAAAATTGTGGGAGCCAGAATCTAATATATCACGAAAAGCCAAAAAAGAGCATTTACCCAGATGTAAATCATCATTAAAAAATAGAGAATCAAACCTTAAGAACCCAATCTGATAATCTTTCAAATAGAAATATGGGCTGGAGTTCAGGAAAGAAGAGGCTCCTCTATAATGTAGAATTTTATATATGTACAACCCCCAATCAAAACTGTTTATGAAAGTATACAGTGTATACAGGAGAATCAATTTACATCTAATTTATGAATAAGAATTCTTTATCGCTTTTGAGTTTAATATTACAGAAAAAATATACCATAGCATTTGAAAGAAGCTTCTCTTGACTTCTCTTAAATCTCAGATGCTTGAAAGTATAAGGCTAAGGAATACTGGCAAGAATGCAAGGAATTGACAGTGCTGATAGCAGGAGGAAAATATTCTGGAAGGATTTATTAAATTAAAAATACGGTAATGGTCCCTTCTTCAGGAGGAATACATTCCAAGATCCTCCAGTGGATGCCTGAAACCTTGGATAGTACTGAAACCTTTATATACAATGTTTTTTTCCTATACACAGATACCTATGTTAAAGTTTAATTTACAAATTAGGAACAATGAGAGATTAATGACAATAATAATAAAAGAGAACAATTAAAACAATGCCAGCATCACTACTCTAATGGCTTTGGGGCCATTATTAGGTAAAATGAGGGTTACCTGAACACAAGCACTGAGATACCAGGACAGTCAATCTGATAACTGAGAGGGCTGCTAAGTGATTAACTGGGGAAAGTGTAAACGGTCTGGATACGCTGTACAAAGGCAGGACTCATGTCCTGGGCATGACAGAGCAGGATGGTACAAAATTTCATCAGGCTACTCAGACTGGTGCACAATTTAAAACTTATGAATTGTTTATTGCATAAAAATAAAAGCAACAAAATATAAGGAAATGTGTATAAGGATGTTTATTACAACATTATTTTTAGTGACAAAAAACTGGAAATAAACTTACTATGGAATATTCTGCAATTATCAAAAATCACTATCAAATGACAATATCCATCAGCTACTGAGAGAGGGAAAAGTAAGTTTTAGAGTAATATGGTTGCATGGCTCTGTTTTTTAAAAAGGACACCATCACAATATACGTGAATATTTATTCATTCAGCAAATGTTTATTGAGTCCCTACTATATGCCAGGCACTACTTTGTGGCGCATACATTCTGGTGGTGGGGAGAGACAAATAAGATAACTAAGTAAGATGTAATATTTAGAATGTTATAAAGTGAAAAATGTATCAGGGAGGAAGAGTAGAAAAAGTGCTTGTGGAAAGGAGACTAAACCATGAAGACACCTGAGAGACATTACGGTAGAAAACACTAACAGCAAGAGCAAAAGGAGGACGGTCAGTACAAAGGGAGCAAAGTAAGCAAGAGAAAGAATAATTAAAAAGTAAGGTCAGAGAGGGTAAGGAGTGCTGTGGGTAAGCAGATCACACAGGGTTTTAAAAGCCCTTACAGTGTTCCTGATCCACGTATGGAAAAAGAAAAGAAAGAAAGGAAAAGGGAAAGGAAAGAAAAAGGAAAAGGAAAAGAAAGAAGCCCTCTTACAGGCATTTGAAGAGGTAAAGATCTTAGTTACCATACCAGGTTTTTAACTTTAGTTATTTCACAGTGATGGCCTATGTTTTTATCTTTGTATATTTCAGTTTAAACTGAGCATTACTGTAATAAAGGAAAAAAAATTTTAATTGAAGTTGACTGAGAAGAAACATCCTAGATAAGATCTCCTAAAAGCTGCTTTCTGAATTTGTAATCTACAGGTACACAAATCTCAAAACATATTTAATTTAATGTATCAAGATCAAAGGTATGAAAAAATTAAAGATTTTATTTAATAAGTTATCTGTGTGTCAGGTATACAAAGGACACTTTTTAGATATATAAAATTATTAAAGATTCTTATATATAAAAATAGACGATAATGCAAAAATAGGATATTGTAATACTTTAGGAAGAAAAATCTAAAAGAATGGGTTATGTTCTATTAAGGAAGAGCAGGGAAGTAGGGGATTTTGAATTAAAAAATTAGATTCTAATCTCAGACTAGTTTGAGCAAATTACTTAACCTCTCAGATTCTGTTTCCCCATCTGTAAAATGAGGGTAGTAATATTTTTATTTATAAGAATAATACATAATCTATCACACAAATAGTCCTATTATACAGCCTGTTATTCAGTAGGCATTAAGTGTTAGATGAGAGTGAATATAAAAATAAGTCAAGTGATAGTTACAGCGATTTATTAAAACATCCCTCAAAGTGCTCACATTCTTTTAAAATTTTAAATGGCCAAAAAAGCTAATTTTAGTTTGATCAGATTATAAACCAGAAATTTTTGAGAATGAAGAACTTCTAATTTTCAATGTATTTCTTCAGAAATTAGTATTTTCAAATTTAAATTAGGGTAAAATGTTTAGGATAATTCATATTTTCTTCCTGTAAGATGAAATACAGAGCACAATAAAGTCAGCATGTATCGTGAAAAAGAATGGAACTGACTCAAGTAAAAAAAAAAGGCATATGCATAATTGTCACAGTATTTTCTTTACAAATTTAAAGTCACGTTAAATTTTACAGCATTTTGGGCCTTTTTATATAAGGTGAAATAGGGCAGATCCATAATATTCAATGTCAAACCAGTTCTTTTCCTTAATTATTTGTATTAAGTTCTACAGTACAGAGTTATTGGGGAGAAGTTGGCAGAAACAGAAAGTGAAGAAGCTATGGGACTGTCCAAACTATATGCTGTTTTGGACTATTTTACTCCCCATGGAAAGAGACGGGAGTGATGCTGTAGTCTGCCTGAAAGAGAAAAGTACAAGAGAAGTCACCCATTTGAAAAAACATGCTCATTACAAATTCCAGTGGTTGTACTTCAATAGCTGGTTATGCTTTGGTACTTCTGATAAATCTGCTGGGAATAAATTACAAGGTCTGGGATTGAAGAACCACAGATGTGGTTGAGGATTAAGAAATCATTAGTTGAGATAAGACTAAAATCCAGAATTAGAAGCTAAGTTTCCTGACTTCCAGATCAATGTAATTCCTACAATAAAATTTTGTTAATACGATTACAAAGAGAATGCTTTTAATGATATTTAAAAATTCTCTCTACTTTTTGAGCCGAACGTGTAGAGAAAACCATGTACATAATTCAAGGCAAAATCAAAAACAAAAAATAGTGAATTACAAATTAAGGGAAGAAAAAAATAGGATGGAAAAAAAGGGTGATTTTTATATGTAAAGATTATCATTACCTTTTCCAAGTCTAACTCCTCTAACAAAATGCTGGCATTTTTGTTTGCTTCAGCAGCCTGTCTATCTTTGGCTTGTACTATTGACTCCATACAAAGATGACACTTCTTCAGCATTTCCTATAATGAAAAATTAAGATGTTTCCAGGCTCAAAGAACAATTCACATTTAGAGAGATTCCTAAAAACATGAAGATCTTTAAGGTACTTAAACATAAGCAATAAAGACCAATGGCAAGGGAGAGGAGGCCAAAAAAAGATACAAATAAAAGCACAATTTAAATGGTGTATTTTAAAATATACGCAAGCAAAGAAGCAAAGAATAGTTTCTATTGTTTCTGAAACTAATATTCATTAGACTGGCATTTTGGGCAACTATAGTTATTTATCCTAAAATTTGAATATAAGAAATCATATAGCAAATAGAATAGAACTATAATAATTTATGTCAACTGGTTATGGTAAATGTCAAGAAAACAGATTAAAAAACTTCTAAAGTATTTATTTGGCAAGAACTATTCTTAAATATTTCCGCTTTATTGCTACAACTTCATGTACAAGAATCACTAATAAGGGACACAGCTTCTTTTTCCACAGTAATTTCATTCTCAAAATACACTTCGGGACAGCAAAGGGATATTTCCTTATTTCTTACTTTAGTTTTTTCATTTTAATTTCTTTTAGAGATAACATCTTGCTATGTTGCCCAGGCTAGAGTGCAGTTGGCTATTCACAGGTACGATCACAGTAGACTATAGCATCAGACTCCTGGGCTCAAGTGATCTTCCCACCTAACCCTCCCAAGTAACTTGGACTACAAGTAGCCAGGACTAGAGGCACACACCACCATGCTCAATCTTATTTTTAATATTATTAAAAATATTACAATAATATTTAAAAATTTTAAAAAATTTTTACTCTTTTCCCTTTCCCCCCTAAAAAACTATAGTACACAGGAATGTTAATTGTCATAGAGAAAACTAGAGCCAGGCACAGTGATCTAGCTATTTTAAATAAAACCTATGGGGTATACAGGCATGGTGGTGCACACCTATAGCCCTAGCTGATCAGGAGGCTGACGCAGGAAGATTGCGTGAGCCCAGGAATTCAAGGTTACAGTGAGCTATGATTGGGCCACTGCACTCCAACCTGGGTGACACAGGGAGACTGTAAAGAAAAAAAAAATCCTATTCGGAAAAGCAGCTCACTATCATGTAATAATAACTGGGAAAACATAATACGAAGACATTTTTAGATTTGCTAACCTCTGGATTTTCAGGGACATATGTTAAGACTTTATCAAAAACTCTAAATCAAAATGTCACCAAGGGAAGATCTCAATTAGATTTCTAATAGGATTTCTTTTTATCTTCCCTACTTTTCTGGAAGAATTTCTAACCAATTCATTCTTAAACTTAGTTAAAATTGAAAAGTTAGTTTCCTAACATGGATATCATGTCTAAGACTTCTTGCTCATAATTAAAAGTACTGTGTTCATTTTTGCTGGGAAATAAAAATAAAAATCTACTGGACTCATTCCTCTTTCAAAATAGATACCAGTCTGGATAAATATACATATATAGATGATAATACTAATGAATAAAAATAATTTTGCTTTGAAATATTTAGTGTTGACATAATTAACTCATGTATTACTTTAAAAGATAAAGTAATTTTGTCACAGAATGTTTTGTTGATTCATTAGGTAGGTAACGAAGGTAATCATTAGGTAATTTAGAAGAGTCTCTTAAATGGCATACATACTTCATTCCTAACTACCAGATAAATGAAACCTGCTATATATCACATTTTATTGCTCAAACGAAGAATTTCTCTTGTCATGGGAAATATATTAACCAAATGGAATTCTTCACTCATATAGTGGGATGAATTTGAACAATATATTACCTTATCAGTGATGGTTGCTATGTATCTCATACATTCAGAATCTGATGGAAACTGATTGACTTCTTTGACTAAGTAGCGCACCACCTTCACATGACCCTAAAAAATAGATATCAATGTCAGATTGAAAACAGGCCCTTCAGGATTCAATGTATCTATACAGTCTGTCTGAACTGTAACAGTAGTTACTATTAGTGCCACAAAGTAAAAACTTAATTGCGTATTTGCAGTAAAAGAGACAGGCTTTGGTTCTAATGAGTTAAATCTACACTGTTCATTCTCATCATCATTTTGTTCATTCTGTACCAAAACGTACAGAATAATGTGACCTAAAATTCTAAATAGCTCTGAATAAAAACACAGTAATTCAAAAATCAGTACAAAGAAAAGGAGTGAGGGGTATGTCTGAAGGGGGGAAAAAACTCTCATCTTTTTTCTTGCCAACTCCCTAGATATGAGTATCCAGTTTCAATTCTAAGTATTAAAAGCGTAGAAATAGCAATTTTGTTTTTTCATTCAGATGAAAAACAAACACACAGCACTGTCCTAGGTGGCATGAAATAAAGAAAATATACGTTCATGAAGAATGAGCTATGACTGATTATTATTTACCGTAACACAGTTCAGTATCTAAGTAAAGTTGAAAATCTTTAGCATTCAAGAGTTGTTCCCGCTTTCTCCAATAACGCTATTGCTCTATGACACAACACCTGTAAGTTAGTCAGTCTCGATAGACAGCTGTTAAACTTTAGTATTATGTTCTCTATCTCTTCTTTTTTGACTGAATCTTTTAAACTTTCCTTAAAAAGAATAGCTATCCTTTAATGAATAGTTCAAAAACCACTCACATCATTTCCTAATGATCTCTCCAACACTTTACAGTCCTTAAATTATTTACAGGGTAAAAGGCACACAGTTACTTGTCTTTGAGTATGGATCTTACTTCCCTGATTAAAGTATATTTCTTAAAAAACGTGGCTTCTGCACCCTATATAATCCAGTCATCATAGCTATACATGGTAGGTTCTAAAAAAAATAGTGGAATGAATACAAGGAAGTATAAAAGTCTATTTGGAAAGATAAGATAAATATAAAATAGATAAATTAAATATCAGAGTAATAACTAATAATAGAGTAATAACTAACAATTAGAATAATAATACATAACAATACATAATTATCAAAATGAATGATAAAGGCAATAAAGGAATGTAGAACTTGTACAACCTCTGGGAGATAAGAGATCTCAATGTGTGTTCATATAAGATGAAAAGAATTTGTGTAGACGGAGAGAGTCAAATTATATCTGAAGACTGAGTAACTCTGGAAAAATGAGGAAAGACAAGGGCATTCTATGAGATGAGAACAAAGGTGATGTGAGAGATAGGACAAGGGAAAGACTAAGCAAGAAGAAAATAACTCTTCATATTAGGGATTGATTTATAATGGGAGATGAGATCTAAAAGCACTAAATTATGGTGGCTTTGAATACCAAACTAAGATTAGATTTCAAATGATTTCAGAGACTGGGGAGAAACAGAAAGGTTCTTAATGAGGATACTAATACAGTGGCGTAGTTCGAAAGGTTAACTTCATAATGACAGCCTAGCTTGCTTAGAGAAGAAGTAAATAGCCAGTGAGAAAGAATAAGTTTGATTGCTCAGAAAGAAAAATATAGTCAGTATCTAGGGAAGAGGTAGAATAAAGAACAGGAGTCAAAGGGACTAATAAAAGAAAAAGGAAGAGATAATGTACTATAATTTATATATTAAAATTTTTCAACATTTTAGAATTTACAGTGGATTTTATTTACATTATTTCCAAATGACAGAACTCAAAATTATAATCCCTGAAACAGTAACCTGATTTTACCAGTAACAAACTAAAACTGCATTTAAGAAATCAATGAAGTATTATCAACCAAACCATCAAATTACTTACACAAGCACTGTGCTAATATACAGAAAGAAAGTTTCTTTTGCTTTCACAAAATTTATATTTCTACTGCTCAACGTAGTATACCTGATTTTCAGTCGTTTAAAATACTGGTAGCTAGGTTTTTATTATATACTTCCTTTATTCCTAGTATTTAAAATCAATTATTAAAATAAAGCAATTTAAGTTATATTTTTCTCTGTAGTGTTAATACAAAAAAATACTCATCTACCAACAAATATTGAGGATAATTAATAAGTACCTCCAATTAGTTATGCTTAATTGGACTTATACTTTGTGAAAGATTAAGACTGTAACTAGATTTTGAAAATACTACATAGAACAGCTCTTGGTTTTTTTTTCTGAGACGCAGTCTCCCTCTGTTCCCTGAGCTAGAGTGCTGTGGCGTCAGCCTAGCTCACAGCAACTTCGAACTCCTGGGCTCAAGCGATCCTCCTGCCTCAGCCTCCCAAATAGCTAGGATTACAGGCAGGTGCCACCACGCCTGGATAATTTTTTCTATTTCTAGTTGTCCATCTAATTTCTTTCTATTTCTAGTAGAGATGGGGTCTTGCTCTTGCTCAGGCTGGTCTCGAACTACTGACCTTGAGCAATCCTCCCGCCTCGGCCTCCCAGAGTGCTAGGATTACAGGCATGAGCCACCGCGCCCAGCCTAGAATAGCTTTTGGAGTTACTTAACTCTGATGTCCAGTATGGTTAATAATAATGGCTTATCTGCAATATCTGTATCTATCTACCTTTCAGTATTGCCAGACTAATTACTTGCATGTTATTTTACTGCTTTCATCATAGCTGCTAGATCACAAAATGAGAGTCTTTGGTGATCATGAAACCACATACTTCCTAGAGTAAGTGAAAAACACCCACATAAACGAGGATGAAAGACTTATACCTTTCTAAATGCTGCCATAAGAGGAGTTATCTTGCGGTTATCTGCTGCATCAACATCTGCACCTGCTTGCACCAGTAACTGAACCACATCGAGGTGTCCACCATTTGCTGCTAGCCACAATGGAGTGTTCCCCTTCTTGTTACGTACATCAATATGAGCACCCCTAAAAACGAATGACATAGTCAGCACTGTCTTAAATAAAATGAAATAACATAGGTAATAAAAATCAACTATTATCATGTGAAAATATTCTGTAAAGATAAAAATTGTTTTTAATGTTTGAGGACTAGAATGTCTTTCTCTCAGAATTATACTACACAAACAGCATCCTATGAAGCAATCGTATTTGTTTCAGATGATATATATTGGTGTACAGGTTGACCATCCCTAATCTGAAGTCCAGACTCCAAAATGCTCCAGTAAGCTTTTCCTTTGAGCAGCATGTCAGTGCTCAAAACGTTTGGGATTTTGGAGCTTTTTAGATTAGGGATGCTCAATCTGTACCTGAAGTACGTAGCTTCCGAAAAAGACGAATCTAAGAATAATGTGCAGGTGTAGCATTCAGTGGGCATCATGGTGGATGAGAAGATTCAGGGTGAGTAACAGTTAATTGCAGTTACTACCAAATACTACTGCTTAGGATACCATACAAAGGTCTTTAAGACCATAGGAAATCCAGTTAAGCAGACAAGCATCTTTGGAAGACTGGTAGATAACTTCCAACTAACAAAGTAGAAACTATCCTGTATCCTGTCTGACACCTTGAACAGTTCCATAACTATCACCCAAAAGCCTAAATTACTGTAAAGAACAAGAAAATCAACAATGACGTCTTAGATCGCTGCCAGACTTTTAGGACTTGGACTAATGCTCTTTGTAAAGCTCAAACTGTATGAGAGATGCGAGTATGGATGACAACAGCTGGATGTTCAAACAGCTAATTGTTGTAGGACTTTAAAAGTGTATGCAGATAATAAAGAAAACTATTTTTAGGATGCACTGAAACAAATTGGACAATATAGCATAGCTCTGGATGGTTGGAAAACAACAAACAGGTTTGGGAAAAAAAGATCTATAGATTATAGAAGGAGAAGTAACCATGTTTGATTTGTTTGTTTTTGTTTTTTAAAGAGACTGAGTCTCCTTCTGTCACCCCAGCGGTGGCCCAATCATAGCTCACTGTAACCTCAAAGTCCAGGGCTCAAGCAATCCTCCTGCCTCAGCTTCCCAAGTAGCTGGGACTATAGGCACACACCACCACGACTTTTTTTTTCCCCTTGTAATTTTTTGTACAGACAGGGTTTTGTTATGTTTCCCAGGTTGGTCTAAAACTCCTGGGCTCAAGCAATCCTCCACCTTGGCCTCCCAAAATGTTGGTATTACAGGCGTGAGCCACTGCACCTGGCCCACATTCAACTTTTTAATAGTACAATTGCCCAGAGAGAATGGTAATCACTAGTAACACTTGTGTTCATATATGAACAGTATAGTAATAGCATACCTGCCGATAAGAAGCTCACAGAATTTATAATGCCCTTTATCTGCTGCTATGGTTAAAGCTGTATCTCTCGAGGAGGGAACTGGAGGGGCATTAACATCAGCACCTTTATCCAAAAGAACTCGGCCCACCTCTGCATATCCACCAGAGGCAGCTTCCATTAGTGGTGTAAGGCCAGTCTAGGTTTAATGGAAAATAAAAAAACAACACATAAGAGACTGGAAAGAGCTAAAATGTTAAAGAATAACGATCTGAGGAAGCAATATGGTACAGTTGTTAAAAAGCACAACTGAATTTCATCACTGACACTTGTTAGCCTCTTTGAGTTAGTCTGATCTATTAAAGAAAATAATTCTCCCTGATCTCAATGGTATTCTAAAAAAAAGTTCTATAAGATGCAAGCACTTGGCATATAAGTGACACTCAATAGATGTTCCCCTGCATTCCCTTTCAAAATAGTACAACTTTTTCAGTGGATAACCCTAATGGCATTATTGTCTATAAAAATGTATTGCTGAGGTATTTTCAAGAGTTAATGCTTGAGTGAGTTATACAGAATGATTTCTGATGGAATATGTAGGTAGGAGATAAATGTTACTAGAAAGTACCAAAATTATAATTAGCATGTTGCTACTATACACCTTAAATATCAAAGCAATAAATCCATGTGTGAATCTCAGACTTTTTCTTACCTTAGCTCTGTGTTCAACATTTGCTTTTCTATCAAGCAGAAGACTAACCACTTCAGTTCTTCCTTGGAAGCAGGCTAAGGTAAGGGCAGTGTTCCGATTGGTTTCTATTTGAGCATTTATGTCAGAGCCCATGTCTAACAGGAGCTTAACGGCAGCTGTATGTCCATTCATAGCTGCTAACATCAGAGGAGAAATGCCCAATTTGCTACCAGTTCTGGGGTGCAGATATGGGGGGAACAAAAGGAAAAACATACATTTTAAATGATCCAGAAAAATTAGATGATGATATAGAATCCTAATGTAAGATTCTTTATTTTGCAGGGTTATTTAAAATAACCATTCTTCTCAGCCCTAGTAAGTCTTTGAGATACTACGAAGACTTCATTAAAAGCCTTTTACTAGAATATTTTCTGTATTTCATTCAACACAATGATTTGAGCTAGGTGATTAAGTTATGAAGTTATTATTAGGATGGACTTTCCATTGTAAAGCATGCATTTGCCTGCTTAATAAAAATGCCTAAGAAAGATGTGTTTACATTTAATAATAAGGAATACTGTAATCTCAAAAATCTCTAACATATTGGATTCTAAATGTATAATGAATGAATTTACTAAATATGGTATTACAAAAGGTGTTCTACAAATAACTAAACAACATAATACTCTTACTTACACTCTGAAAGGCCTTATAGAAAGAAAAAAAAAAAACTTGCCTAGAATTAATCTCAGCTCCTGCATTTAGTAATATTTTGATGATGTTCACATAGCCACCAGAAGCAGCCAGGCTTAAAGGCGTGTAATCAGAAACATTCCTGTGCTCTTTATTTGCTCCTCGAGCTAACAACAGCTCCACCACCTGGAAAGGAAAAAGGAAAACCATATGTTTTCTTCTTATGGTGAGATAAATTTTCACGTGTTTATTTCTGATTTCTCTTTTTCTGGTATATCATAACAAAAAAGAAGGGGAAAGTTCTTTCATCCTCTGCACAAAACCAGCCTTAAATGATAGCAGGAGGTCTTAGAAACTAACAAAGAGAGAGCTTCTCAAATAAAACCCATTTAGAAATCTACTGAAATGGTGTAATATGTTCATGAAAGATCTGGACTGTGAATGTTATGACCATACTGTTTTGGAGATTAGCATATCTGTGTTATTTTATCACATGGTGATAAAACAGAATACGGGGCAAGATTGTTTCATTTATACGTGTGAATGTATTTAAAACATTTTTAAAAGTTTCAATTAGTAACTACATATTTTTTTAAATCTTGGAATAAAAGATTCTTTGTTTTTCCAACATTATGGAGATTTTCAAATACACAAAAAAGTTGAAAACACATTATATATATTCACTACCTAGATTCTATCATTAATATTATACTTTACTATAGGGGTAGTATAGGTTCCACCTATTAGAATTTCTGAGTGTACAGATTTATAAGAAATAGCCAGATCTAGTCCTACAGTGCTTATATTATTTACACTCCCTTCAACAGTACATGAGTACTGGTTGTGCCACGTCCTTGGCAATGTTTATTATCTCCAGTCTTTAACTTTAGCTATTCTAGTGCGTAGTGATATACCACTGGGTCCTAATTGTATTTCCCTGATAGCTAAAAATATTTAGCATCCATTTAAGTGCTTATTAGCCATTCATAGATCTTTGCCCACTACGCCATTTAATGCATAAACAAGTCTTTCCCATAGGTACTAGTATTTTCCTCTTCATTTTACAAATAAGATATAGGGAAGTCAAGACGGGCTCAAGATCATAGACAGTTCTTACCCTTGCTCTTACTATTAATATTATATCCTTAAATGTTAACTGGGAAATACTAAATGTTAATAAATAGTGCTCTATCTTACTTATCATATCAGCTAAAACTTTACTTGTTTGAATAAAGCTATAGCCAACTTTAGATATGACTTTCTGTCCATCACATTTTTGCTTTCAGAACCAGTAAGCCTAGATGGATCACATGACAAGTTTATAAAAACAAGACAAAAAATGCCATTAGGCTATTTTATCTTATAAACAATAAAGTAGAAAACTCTAATCAAATTTCTCAAGTTTTCTCAATTCCATTATGTAAAGATAATGAACTCAGTTATCTCTCAAAGGACTGGTCTGTTCCCAAAAGGTAATAAACATTCAATATAAAAAAATTGTGATTTTACAGTAAAATGACTTTGCAATGTTTTACTAATTACTTCGAAACACTTAACCTTTTCCAGTGACACCAAATTAAAGCAGCAGAGTGTTTCTAGGCAAAACTATTACTTGTACAATATGATTGTTATAATCTCATTTGTTATATTTTATTAAAAACATAAAAATTATGGTGTCCTATGGGGTTTAATATTATTTTTAAGTAAATGAATGCAACTGATTTCTTCTTGATTCAACATTGAAAAATTTGTTATTATATAAAGTATTATTTCAAACTACATAAAAATTTCAATTAAGTGAAAATTTTAATTTTGGGGATTGATGGGGACCTTTATTTTTTCCAAGGTAATGGAAATGATTTACAAATTAAGTAGTTTGTTTTTCACTATCATACTTAATATTTGGTTTATAATACTTTTAACATACCCATTACCTCCACTGTGGATTATGGAAGAAAAAAAATCACACAATCAGAGAAGTAACAACACAATAGGGACAAGTCCCTTGTTGTTGCTTGTCCAGAACATCTCTAGTGGCAAGCGCATCTAATTTAATATCTACTTCAAATATAAAAGGGCAAAAATTATAAAAATAGCCAAAGCAAGAACTATAAAAAAATACATGCCTATATTATTATTACGTTTCAATTTTTTTCATCTACAAGATAAAGGATCACCAACCTCTGTCTTCCTATACTTGTACCATTTTATTATTAGAATTCCTATTTGTATAGAATGATTCGATCTCTTGAAATTTTTTATTTACTACTTTATTTTAAAAATCTTAGTAGGTTTAACTGATTAGAGTTCAATATAACTTGGTGTGCTACAGAACTGACAAAGGGTGGGGAGAACACTAGTTTAAGATGCTCAAATAGAAGGCAATAATTCACCAGTTTGCTGGTCAGAGTATCTTTATATATAATACTTCAGGAGGGATACTGACATAAGGGTGTAAGAGCCAGGATAGTAAAGGGTTTGGAAAACAAATTCTCAAGCTAATGATGAAATAGGACTAGTTTAACACAGAGAATAGGTGACTTTGGGGAACACAGACTCAAATATCTAAAGATAGAAGAGGGTATAAACCTGTTTCCATTTGTTCAAAGAATGGAGCTAGGAACAGTGGGAAACATGGGAAAGGGATACTTTAGCCTTGATAAATAGGACAACTTTATAAAAGAAAAAGAAAGTAAAGAAAAAGAAGACTCTCAGCGGAGTAGAAAACTGACCTGGATGATGTAGAGTGCTTTCTAAATCTAAGATTCAATAACCCCCTGATTGAGAAGTTGTTAATCAATGGAGACAGCCCAACTGGCTTATTAAACTTTATATCCCCTGCACACAGGATTGAATTTGGAAAAATTAGATTATCCAGCTAATTATTAAATGCCAGAAGACACACAAGTGAGTGTAAAGCTGTATTTTTTTGGGCCCACCCCATCTATATCAGTTGTTCTAACTTCCTTAAAAAACCAAAAGGTCACATAATCTTACAATCTTATCTGAGAACCTTTCCTCCAGAGAGTTGAAAAATGGTGGGGAAAATCAAAGGAGGAGTTCTTACACTAAATAAAAATGGAATATTCTTAATTGCCTACCAACCTTACAGAGAACAACAGAGACTGGGCTTAAGTACTTTTTATGCCATGTACTCCAGGGCAGGAAAAGATGAGTGAATACAGGCCTTGCACATAAGAAATCTGGAATGTCTTAGTCTTTCTCTAACCCTAAATGCACTTAGACTAGAAGAAAGACTTGATTTAGAATACACAAGGATTCCTATGGCAATACGACTTTTAGATGAGCAGGATCCTAAACAATGTGTGATTTTTCTGGCAAGACAGCTTATGTTAACGATGATACTTGTCTTTTTGCTAGTAGATAATAGTTTCAGTTACTGTGACAAATCTCAATATCAAACCACTGTTCTGATACAAAGAGAGGAAAAAAGTTACACTAAGAGGAAACGTTACCTCCTGTCTTCCCCCAGAACAAGCCAAGGACAGTGGTGTGTCCTTAGTTCTTTCTGACTGGGCTTCAATGTCTGCACCATTGTCCAGCAATATTTCCACAACACCAACGTGACCAGCCGTAGCAGCCAAGATGAGTGGAGTGAAACCTGAAGAAAAATAACGATCTTCTTACTACATGCTAAGGAAATGAATGATACTGTTTTCCAATATATTTAAGCATTAAAATAAGGCTAAGAAGTAATATTTCTAAATACTTAAAATTTCACCAATACTCCGAAAAGTAAAACGAAAGTAGGCAGTACCTTTCTTGTCTCGGTGCTCAATACTAGCTCCTCTCTCTAGCAGTGTTTGTACCAGTTCCTCATGGCCACCAGCACAGGCAAGCGTTAGCGCAGTGTCATGGTTACTTTCAGTCTGTAAAAAATTAATTTTTTGATAAGCTTATTAAGTAATTTTAAAATGTTAACATCAAATACATAATATGCTCATATACCAAATACACGGATACATACGTACCATTCTACAATATCAAGTACTTGAATAGCAAAGTTTACTTTTTTCTCCATTAGTGGTCAACCTGTGATTTTTAATTTTTAAAGTCGACAAATAATATTTGAACTTTATAGGTGATTTTTAAAGCAAGTACCAAGAAAAAAAAGTATGACTTTCAACCATATGCTGTTTTCAAATACGTGATTAAAAGAAATACTGTGGACTCACTTTTGCTTCTGGCTGTTAATGGAATAACACAGACCAGATTTTATTTCCCTTTCTCAAATAACAACAAAAAAAAAACAACAACAAAAAAACAAAAACAAAAGAAACTCTCTGAAATGACAGCATTTATAGACAGGCAGTACAGGACGGTGATCCCTGAGGACAGAAATGATTGACCCAACTTACTGCCTGGAGAGTTTCCAGGCTGCAATGAAAGTAGCAGCTACCCAAACAGCCTGGTTGTCTTTCCAATTTGAGAAGACAAGAGTTGAGAGGTCAAGGTGGCTAGAATTCATGGAGCAGATTACTGAAGAGGAAAGCACTCCGGAGAAAGAGTACTCTAGAGATCTGCCAAGGGTTCCCCTCAAATCTTCAGCTGAGTTTTGATCAGCACGTGTGCATCAGAGAACTATTGGACGCCAGGGAAAATGACTACCAGAAAAGACAGGTTGAACGACACCCAGAGATCACACAGGGCCAGGAATAGTTCGGTTGCCACCAGTCAGAGTGGAACGACCTCAGAACATACAGGATAACAAGCATAATCCTCAGTTGTGGGACCAAATTAACTGTTCTGGACTCACCTAACAAACTGAAAAGCAAGCTTTGAAATGAAAAAATTGTTTCTGAGTAACTTAGCTGCATTTGAGAACAAAGCCCCAAAACACTAAAGGAACAAAAAAATAACGAAAATATACTGTGTATTTTGAAAGACAAAGACTATTACAATGAGACATGATTGTCTTCTGATTTCTGCTAATGATAGTGACCAATGCTAGATTTACCAGTGGTCATACTCTATCACAGCTTAAATGCTAATGTAATAAATTATCTAATTAATTCCTCATACTTTTAGTACTCTAAATTTGTGTTGTCCAAAAATGTAACTATCAGCAACATGTGATTATTAGCACTTGAAACATAGCTTCAGTGACTAAGGAACTGAATTTTAAATTTTATTTGATTATAATTAATTTAAATTTAATAACTGATACTATATCCAATTATTCGAAAACTTTTAGGATGTCTGAAACAACCTGAGTAAATGAATCTACTTTTTTGATTGTACATTTAATCAAATCTAAATACAAATCAAGTATTTCCAATGAAGTCCACATTGAAATATACTTTAAGTAGGGTGACAAATCTGGGAACGAGAAGGTTTCTGAGATGAGGGATTTTTCGTACAAAAACCAGGGAAGTGCCAGGAAAACAAAAATGGTTTCATCATTCTAGCTATAAATATAACATGCACATCAAATTTTGAAGACTTTTAGTATGAAATAAAAATATAAAATAGCTTAGTAATTTTTATATAGATTACATGTTGAAACAATAGAATGGATATATTAAGTTAAATAAAATATATACTTTAAATTTATTTCATCTGTTTCTTTTCACTTTTTAAAAATGTGGCTAGAGAATTTAAAATTGCAAATGTGTCTCACGTTATTTTTCCATTGGGCAGCCCTGCTCCAAGCACAGTATTTCCCTCTCACTTTCACATATGCACCCCCACTATAGCACTCATCACCAATCTGCTTTACTTGTCTATGACCCTCAGAAGACTATAAATTCCTGGGAGGTAAAGAACGTGTCTTATTCATGTTTGCATTCTCCACCTATAAATGATGCATTTCCCAGGAAAAGATAAATAACAGTTAAGTAGGATGAATGACAACAGCTGTAAAGGGTCACAGATCCAAAGACTATTACTAATAAACAAAGGGTTATATATATAAAATACGTACTTATTGAGTTTATCGCATTTAGATATATTTGTACAAGGTACATAATATAAAAGGAAAGACATATTCTCCCGGAATGTAAATAACTCTAAAAACCAAATTCCAATATAAAAAATAAAAACCAAAGATAAAAGGCAAAATCGATAAAGAGTCAAGAAAAAAGAAAAGCCTACTAGTCAGTGTTGAAGAGGGAGCAAAAGCTGCTCTGCAGAAGAGGCTGGCAGAGAGCGAGCTACTGAGTGCAGAGAGCAGGGATGGCCACAAGCGAGAGATGCACCAACTACAACGATGGAGAAGGACGTGAAACTTAAATGAGTGACACCTCTGACTGTGTTACAGTATTTGATCTTCATTTCAGATTTATAAAGAAGGAATTGTTGTATCTGATTTCAGAGAAAAGAAGACAAAGCCTGAAGGAACTAACTTTCCGATGGCCACACAAACTAATAATTGGTAGAGATGGGCTTACAAAAACCAAGAGGATCTTCTTGATAACAAAATCCTGCTCTCCCCACTACATCAGAGTGGTCCTCAAGCACAGCCGACTGAGATGAATATGTTAAATATATCTGTCTTATGTCCTCTGTATGTCAGTGCATATGCACTATATGAGGAAGTTTACGAGGTTTCTAAAATTCTCCCAAGGCTTAAAGAGTAATTTAGGAAAGCTATGCCAATTCTAAATAAAGAATGAAGAGACATAAACAAAATCTGAAAAAGATAAGCATGGAAAATTTTAGTGGATCAGTAAAATATGTTTATGTACCATATTATAAAACATAATGTCAACTGACATTTATTAAGCACCTTTTATATTCAAAGCACTCTGCTAAGTACTCTAGGGTTGACAAAGATAATGTAGGCCATGTGACTACTATACGGGGCAAAATTTAGGTTCAAGCTCTGAGGGAAGTATAAATAATATATACTCCTAAGACTTCAAGAAAAAAATAGTTAAGGCTTAGAAAGGAGAGCTGGTTAAATTCCTTGGGGAACTGAAGTTAAGAGTGGGTCTCTCCATTGTATTTCTGCATTAAGGAGAAATTAAACCAACTAATATTTTATGACAATCTTTGAAGACAATAATGAAAGAATTTAAAGAATCTGAAATAAGGCTTCCATCCCCCAAATACACACCTACACCATCCCACAATGGTAAGAAATATTACCTCGCTTTGTAATACACAAGAAACAAATTAACTGAAATACAAGTTTGGGTTAATATTAAGAATGACTGATTGAAAAAAACAGGTGTTTTGAATACTGCTGATCAAGGAATCAATAACAACAATGCCGGTGATTTTCTGAAAGGCAAAATACCACTTAATGGAAGGATCCTTTGACTCAAATTATATTGCACAAAGTTATGTTATATTGGTCAAGAAGTCACATTCCTTGTCATACATCTAAAGAAAGTCTCAAACCTAAAGGGAGACAGATGAGACCTCTGTTAAGAGTTCATCTTACATTCTGAAGAAAATTTTCATTTAACACATGGTACCACAAAAGATACCATTCCATACCATAATAGATATTGCTATGATGAATTCTGGCTTATAAAAAATGACAAAACTGTATGTAATATAAAAATATTCTGTAAGTTCTCAACATAACTACTCAATTCTGTAATAGTAATATAGAATGAAAAACCAAGAAAAAATTCTAAGAGAGAAATACTGAAGGAAAAGGCAACTTTTAATGAGCTGAAACACAAGTGAAAAAACATACCTAAACTGTCTATAAAAAAGGAAGTATGTCTATTAATTACTCTTAAAGTAATTAAATTACTTTGAAAATTATTAGAACTTAACAATCTGAACTTTTTGTGTCTCCCAACCTTCATAATTCCAAATATCTCATTCGCTAAGCCAAAGTTATATGTAAGCTTAAAAAGCAGGATAGCACTTTAGGGTATTTGGTAAATGACAATAATCAGTAAAATGAATACCCTATTAAAAAATCAGCTCATATTAAGAAGTAGAACACATACATTTTAAAGTAGAGTACTATAATGATAGCATATTATATATGTCATTGTTAAGTTTTGCTGCCCTTAATTTCTCACTTAATTATAATATTATGATGAAACCGTTCTGTGCAAAACCAGCAATAGAGAAAAATATTCAAATAATATTTATACCATTAAAGGTAAAACATAATTTCACATACTTTGCAATTCTAGTCTTGATATATGTGGCAAGTTAAATTTAATGTCTACCAACTTTAAAAGATAATAATGGATGTCTTAATTAAGAAAAATTGGAAAAAAGCAAAACTGTATAAGGAAGTATTTATTTTTTCCATTTTTGAGATGTAATGGAGTAAGTTACTCCATGTTTAAGAAAAGCCTTTAGAAGTCTGAGAATAAAAACAACAAAACAGTTCAGAAATACATGAAGGATGTGTGACAAGAAAGGGGCTGGAACAAGTTTTTACAGTCCATGAACAAAACATCTGTTCTTTTTCACTTTTAGTGGCTCCTAGAATCAATCAAATTTTGCATAGTAAAATATAAAAATATTCAATTAATTCAATGGTATTCAATTTTAACCTTCGAGTCAGATTTTCCATTTCACATAAAACTTGTGGTTCTTAAAAATCTCTACATGATTTCTAATTTCTATATGTACAGTACCCAGATAAGTTTGGACATACCACTCAAAATAAAAGTAAAGATCAGAGCTATATACCATCAAAACATATAATAAAATAGTCTGAAATAATTCCTTCAAGCTATTTTTTATTGATGTTCCTAAAACAGATTTTGATTAACAGCATAGTATGTGGTATGAATCTTAAAAGTTTTAAAAATATCAAAACATGATTCAATAAAATTGTTATGAGAGCTGGAGAGCCTATGGCACACCTTTACCCACAAAATGTGATTTTCAGTTGTATAACATAGATTTGAGAACCCTTATAAATAATGTAAACTCTTCAGCATTTGTCAAAGTCCAGAAATTAAACATATGATTTCTCCTAATTCTTGTCAAAAATATTAGTTCCTGTCTAAAATGTTCAATTAAAGGAGCTAAAGGTATGACTGTTTTCCAGAATCAGTTATACTTTGAGGCTTTACACAATTAACATTTCTCTTTGTTCTTCCTTAAATTAAGATTTGATGTAAATACGCAAAGATGAAAGACATATGATCCCTTACCATCTAGGTAGTGGACATTTTTCTGTAATCTAATTTATCATGTTACTATAATTCAAATTCAATGTTCTCACCTAAGTTAAAAATCGAAAAACACGTAGCATGGGGCAGTAGTTAAGAGCATAAATTCTACAGCCAGAGTGCCTGAGTTCAAAAGCTGCCTCTACCATTAGTTAGCTGTTGGGCAAGGTAGTTATTATCTGTCTTACTTTCCTCATCTGTCAAATGAGAATAAGAATAGAACCTCTACCTTCATAAGGTTGTTATAAAGATGAAGTTAAAGATGTCAATGTCTGTAAAATGTTAACTATGCATACATTTAAGGTTTGTTAAAAAAAATTTTTTTTTAAATTTAAGGTTTGTTAAAATAAACAAATGAAAGATCCAAGTATTAGAGAATGTTAATCCTTCAAAACAGAAGATGAATCTTGGTATTAATTTTTTCAGGATATTACTTATTTGTTATGGCACAGTATTATCAAACATAAACCAAATTATCCATTATTTAAGAGCTCAAAGAATTTTATATTATCAAAACAAAAACTTCAGATGGACTGAGTACAAAAGAATCTTTATTTTTATCACTTGCTTTATTTGTATCACTTAAATTACCTAGTAAATTTAAAAAACTAATATCAAAAATTAAAAGAGAAAAATTGTGAACAATTACTTCTGAATATTATTTTGTATATTTTTTCCAAAACAGGAGCTTTCCAATGTCTAACCAAGCATTTATGATAAACTCCATAGAAAGTAGTTTCACGTCAGGCTAACTCAACCAATGAAAAACCTCAATGTAGAGACCAAATAAATTTTTAAGGAGCCACAGTTAAATCTTTCTATGTAAGCCTGACTATTATGTTTAAAATGTAAGTTTTTAAATTTTTTTTAATTTTTAAAAAATTATATGTAACTTCTCAGAAATTAATTTATAATATAGTGATGATAGGTTGAGTGGTATAGTGAGGTAAAATCATTTCACCATCACTACAATAATTCCAAACTCAGTAAAATCGTAATACCTGGAAAAATTTTTTCTATGCATGTTTTATTTGAAAACATTTTACAAAGAAATCCTTTTATATTTTGGTAAAATATTTACTTTTGCTTCTGGATCAAGTTCTTGGTCCCATAAGCAAAAAAGACTGGAGGAAAATAATGCAAATTCAATACCAAGCTCAAACCAATTCTACAATGCTATTAACATTAAAAGTAAATAACTGTGGTTCATTACATGAATGTCTCATTCTTTTTGGAAAAAAAAAAAAGGCTGTAGTTAAGAGTGTTGTCTTTCAAGTCAAACAGACTGAGTTTGAAAGCCAGCTCCACTACTTCTTAGCTAAATGAAGCGACTGTAAGCAAAAATGCTTAATCTCTCTCTTAGCCTCGGTGTCCTCATCAGGGAGACGGGTATCAAGAGTAGGTACTTCGTGTAAGTGGTCTGAGGATTAGATGAGACAATTTCTTAAAAATAGTCCCTCACACTTTTAACTGCTCAAAAAATAAAACAAAACCAAAACAAACAAACAAAAAAACCATCAAAGTTAGCACATATAAAACCATAGACATTTGGGAAACAAAACAAGAACAGAAATAAAATTCCTTTTTCACAGTGTTACTGAGAAACACTTTAATAAAACAGAAACTTTATTGTTAACAGGTTAAGAGTACATACCCTTAATGGTCCACACAACACACATACACAAATACACCTCCTAAAATTGAGGTTTTATTATAAAGAACTAATCAAATACAAAAGTTTTATAATGGACACTCCCTCACCCAGGTATTAATCAAAATACATAAACTAAATATAATACAAACACTTCTCAGTCCTGAAGGCCATACAGCCTTTCCTTATTCAGCAGTCTTCTAAGCTAGACCTCTTAGCCTTTCTCCAGGACAAAACACATGCTATTCTCCCCATCTCACCTTGCCCTGAGATTTCACCATAAACCGTTTTTTTAAAAACAAGATTACTTAACAGCTCTCAAGCTTTCTAAAAGCTTAACTCCAACACTATCTCCACATCCCACCCCCCCATATTATTTCTTTGGATAAACTGAAGATAAAAAAACTGCTTGGAATCCTAAAACGGTTAAATTTTACAGACACAGACACATAGACTCACTTTATACTTCAACCGGCAAGATCAAAAGTTTCAAAGATATAAAAACGTTAGAATGTTCTTTCTTTTACACGGAGCCTATTATTAGAAGAAAATATGGACTAATCTTATTAAATAAGGTTCTTTTTACACTCTCTTCTAAACTAGAATAAAATTTTTTAAAAAATTATTTGATGACCTTGGAAACCAGACCATCACATAATTATCAGTGATAATCTATATTGGGTATTTTATTTTTAAAGACGTGAATCATAATTAAGTTATAACTGTGGATCAAGTTTTTCCTGGGAGACAAAGCCGTCTAACATGGTTTGAAGCATGGAATGTTAATGTTTTCAATGACAGCATAATTCCAGTGAAAAACCGTTTCTCTTACATGTGGGGCTTACCTGTGCGTCAATATCAATGGCAGGGTAGATGGGGAGCATGCCTGACGGAGAGACGACGGGACTCGGACTTGGAGTCTGAGGTTGGGAAATGGAAGCGGCGATACTGTGGGTGGGAGTGTTTGACATTGCAGAGGCTCTTCCACTGACTGCTGTTGAACAAAATAACTGCACTTAATAAGGACGAAACATTGTTAGGTAATAGTAAGAAATATTAGAAAATATTTAAAGACTTTTAAAGACAAAATATCTACGGGGAGACTACCACAGTACTAATAAAACTCATTTTCCTGGTTATTTTTGACTGGATGACAGTCTAACATTAAAATGTATGTTGAGAATAGCCCATTGTCTAAATAATAATTCATTGGGGAAAAAAAAAATTCCCTCTCATAAGTAGTCATGAAACCTTAACTCAAAATAACCCTGAAAACAAAACTATTTTGTATGTATTAAAAACATAAATGCAAATGGAAAGCTGTCCATTATATTTTCTTAATTAAAAAAGGAATAAAAGGTAAAACAGTTAAGATCAGAAGAGGGAAAGTATGGTTTTTACTTGCTAATTTCACACCTCATATTCCAGAACTTATGAAAGTAGTATCACTGTTTGGGAGTGGAGAACCTCGCTATCCAATCATTTAAAACACCTCCTACTATTATTTTACTAACTGTAGACAAGGGGATAATATTCTGCATTGTAGCCCTCTGTATGACAGTATATTCAAATATAAAAATTTGAATAGCTCTTCATGTAAGAAACTACATTTCTATGTGAGGATCAAATGGGGGTAAAATGCTCACCACTCAATGCAGCAATCACACTGACTTATGAGGACAAAACTGAAAGATTAGGGTAGAAATTATATATGCACAATCATCCTTCAAATATGGACTATTAGTTTCTCTAAGTATGATTTTGCTGTGATATTATTTTCATCAAAATATGCAACTTTTGGTCGGTACTTGAGATGGCAGAACTCCAAAGATGGTGGCATAGGATATACTGCAGATTCCGCTGAGGGCACTTTATTCCCTGATTGACTCACTTCAGGAGTTGGTATGTGAACTTCACCTCTGCCTCTCATAAAAAATGCTATGGTTTTAAAGTATGGGCATTAATCTTTAAATGGTGAACAGTAGTGCGGATGTGTGTTACCAAAGTAGTTATCAACTACATCAGACAGAAAACAATCAGGATTCACAACTGGATCTGAAACCCGGCAAAAGAGGTTATAATCCTGCCAGAATAAAAACTGAAATTGACCTTATTACAACTATTAAAAACATAAGTATCAATTAAGAAATCTATTTTACATGAAATCTTTAGTTCAGGCACAAACAAACACTATACATTATAGCAACACACGTTCTATAATTATACATTTTAAGTCCACTTAAAAGCCAAAGGAAAAATGAAGGAGAAAACAAAACAGAACAAAACAGAACAAAACACTGTTTGAATCCCTAGGGATCCAGACCAATAGAAAAGGACACGTACTAATATATTAAAATGATCATCTAGTGACCTTGATATTGTTACTCCATACTCATAGTTTTGTATGGTAAGGAAGAAATTAAGATAACTAAAGTGTACATATTCTAGATATAAATTTCAAAATCATAAAATCTATAGCTCTTAAAATAGATTCCTTATCTTTGATTGGATTTTCACAAATGGAAGTACTAAACACCAAAAGTAGCTTAAATAAGATGAACACCAGTCTAAATCATTGATTTTTATTTCATGCTACTAAACAGATAAAAAAAAATCTAAGCTTTATTGTTAAATGACTAATTATAATTCACATTTCAACTGGACTAATTTCTTTTAAAGAACCTACTGAAAGAGTTTTCTTATTTGTTTGGTCAAATTGGTTGTTCTTATCACCTCATCTAAAAGGAGACAGGAAAAATCAATTCCCTCATTTAATTTCCTTTGGCAGACCTATGAAACTGGTTTACTAAAATTAAATCACTGTCCATCACTCACCCATTTTCTACAGTTAAAAGTAACAAAAGTAAATATGTAGGTACCCGAAGGAACTCCGGTACAGATCTTTACATGTGGGGCTTCATTTGGGGGTTTGATTTAGAGAGGGACAACCACATGCTCAGAAAAGTTTCAATGTCAGGGTAGGAAAAAGGGAACTGGAGATCATAGAAAGAGCAAGGTGTTAAGACAGGTTAAACCGGGAATTGATTTTGCTTTGACTAGTGTGAAGAACAGGGAAGACAGAAGATTTTGGTCAGCCAACTACTAGAGAAAAAGAGACCAAATCTTATGAGAGAAGTCTAATAAATGGGGACTAAGAAGTAAACAGCAGAGGCTATGCTAGAGGAAAGGAAAGAAGACTATGAGTCTAATGAGATTGTAATATATTAAAAAAACCCAAAGAAGAAGTGGAAATGATCATTAGTCAACTGAAGGGACAAATCCTACCACAGAATGTTAAAGAATGAGGCTGCAGGAGTGAACACATGAGTTTACATGCAGATGTACGCATGTGCACATGCATGTTACCAGGATGAGTTGTAGGTAGATAGCTGAATGTTTTTAATCCTGCTCTTCCTCCTTCTGGCTCTCTCTCCTCTCCCCATATAAATGAGAATAAAGAAGTAAAATATTTGTATAGTATGACAAGTATTTGTCATACTTACTACAAAGTTATGTGTATCTAAAAAATTTTTACATAGGAATACATAGAACTATTTTTGTTTGGTATACAAATCAACAGAAAAGCTACTTTACAAAGTGCTGATAATTCTGATCAGTATCAAAAACTATACAACTGGCAAATCATTGTTGACAACTATGCCCAAGCACATCACATAAACTCTGATAGCATATAAAAAAATTTTAAACATCCATTAGTATGGAATGTCTATTACTCATTTAAGTGCATAAGTAATGTTTAACACTATACATTCTTTGATAGTTTGATTGACATAATAGAATACTATTATGATCTAAATTAATGGCCATGGACATAGTATCAAATTTGGGATTTATAGTACTATGCTCCAGTTTTCACAGGACATTTAAGAATTTTAAAATTGTATTACAAATTATTATTAGCAGCTAATGATGATTAGCTGTAATTTTTAAATCTACAGAAAAATTTTATACTCATCAATGAGTCTTTATAGTTCTTATTACTAATTATTATTAGCAGTTTTTCCAATGTAGTTACTTCACCCTTACATTTAGTAGAGATTTTCATTCCACATGTTACTGTTGACGTGATATTAAAGGAGGACTAGAAGGCTTTAGAGAAATTTTTAAGTATAAAATCTGTCTCATTAGCTGGTTTCTTTGTTTCTGAATGTTAGCTAAATATCTAAACACTATACAACTTAGTTTACTTTTATTCTTTTAAAAGATGAAACTTAAATTATGCGTAATCTCATCATAATATGTAATGCTACTAAAACAGCTTTAAAATTAGGAAAAGTCAATCATCCTTTAAGTACAGACCAATGAATAAAAATGGGGGAAAGATTAGATGAAAATTATCAAAATTCAATTGTTTATTCCCTTTTTTTGTCCTTTTCCCCTTCCATTTCAAATTTCCTTATTGTCTTTTTCTTTTAAGAAGCAAATTAAGCCTTCTCAGCATTCTTATGGCTTATAACTCTATAAAATCTCATTCTACCAAAGTACCAAAACTTAGAAGCATTAAAACAACCTTTTAAAATATTTCTTCTTGCCAATGAAAATAATTAGAGTGGAATTTCTCTGGCTACACATTTAAAACTATATCATTTATAATACTGTCAGGGGACCACATCTTCCCATGATACAGTTAGAAAGAGACTACACATTAACATTCACAGGGGATAAAAATCACTGACATACAGTATAATCAAACCCCATTTGATCTGGTACTTTATTAATTTTGTAAAGGTGTCTAAGCTTTTTTGTTTAAAAATCCACCAAGTCTGAAGTCTGATCCATTAGGACATAAAATATTTCTGTTCACAAGTAAGCTTCCTGATGTGTCCTACTAGTTTTATACTTCAACTTCTATCAATTTCCAAGTTTATTGGTGTGTATACAGAAGCAAAATGCCAAAAATTCATTCTTAGTATTCTCAACTTAAAGGGGAAAAACAAAAACAAAAATCAAACATTAACCCCACTACTGAAAAACTTAGATTCCTAGCCTACCCAGCTAAGCCAGAAAGCTTCTGTCATTTGTATTGAATGAGCTAATCTTTAATTCGACCTGTATCCCTCTGAGAACTTCTGAGATTGAACTAATATTTCTAAAGATAGACATGGGTCAAGAGTCCAAAAATAGTTCTCAAGTTGGGTAATGGCAAAATTCTGGCACACTCTTACTCGCCTTAAAGCAAATCATATTTGATACCTGCTCATAACAATATAAACCCACCTGCCATGATGTCATCCAGCGTGTCATTGAGGGTCTGAGCAGGGCTGGCTACCATTAACCCTTGTTGTGTTTCTGTCAGAATTCCTTGCCCCAGCCCTGCCAACTGTGCTTGGCCCAGTACTGGCTGTCCAACTATCACTCCTTGCAGTTCTGTAAGATTTGCGATGGACCCTGGAGGCAAGGGACCTGCCGCCAGGGGCAAAGCTTGAGGCATCGCCAGAGGCTGGATTGGTGCAAAACCCATCTGAGCAGCAGTCTGCTGGGGTTCATCTTTAAGCAAAACGGGATCCACTGGCTGTAACCGTGCATAGTCTCCCTCGGAAAGCTGTTCTCCAACCCCAACAGGAGTTAGTAATCCCAGGTGTTGGCAAGATTGTTGCTGCTGTTGCTGAAGTTGAATTCTTTGAGCTTTAACCTCTAGATACTGCTTTTTTAGCTGCTGCTGAGTTTTCAGTTGTAACTCTCGTTCTACTTTCTGTAGTTCCTCCAAAATCTTTTGTTTCTTCTGAATTTGTTCCTCCCTCGTTTTGTTCAGCTCCTCGATCTTCTCCTTGGTAAGTTGGTCAGCATGAGCCAGTTCCAAGGACTGCAGCTGTGCGTTCTTTTCTATGGCTTCTTTTATCCTCTGTTCCAGTTCTGTTAACTTTCCCTGAGCCTCTTCTACAATGCTCTCTGGAGACTGATTGGTGATGTAACCCTGTACATCCTGGCTGTTTGCTGGCAAATGGCTGCTGGACTTTTGTTTAGAAGCAGCTGTGTGAAAAAGAAACCCCCTCAGAAGTGCACATGAATGGCATCCTCATTACAGAGTTACTGTTGGGAGGTTTAGTGCCAACAGTTATGCACCAAGTTATCATATCCATAGAAGGTGAAAATGCACTGTTAAAAAGTTAAAAACAAATCCACCTTCCTTTTCATAAATATAAAATGTATGTATTTTATGTGCATTATCTTTGGAAATTAATTTCAGAATTTTAAAAATATCACATGGCTAAAATTAGACAACAGAGGGATGCAGGTTTGTGATACCTAAGTGGTACAATTAAAGTACAATCTAAGGCTATGTGTATATATTTCATATGGTCATAAAGATGAAAAACTCATCATAAGAACAGAACAATAATGCTAAATTATTAGGATGTAGGGAAAACTTAGACCTCTAAGTCGAGGTTTTTCCACATTTAATAGTCTGTGACTTTTAAACACTCACACATACACACAAAGAGTACCCAAACCACTGAGAAGTAACAATTAAAATCCAACTAAGATACATGTCTTTGTTGGGGTCTATCATCTGCAAGACTGATATAGGCAAGATATAAATTCACATATTCACACAACTATCTGGCCAGTAGAGAACTGGGATTCAGTTTCCCTGGAAGAAAAGATGCTAGACTATGCCATCCACTGTATCCTCTGACAGCCAGGTGAATAGACAGACCTGGCTACAGGTATAGCAATCAATTGTTTGCTGTACCAATTGAAAAAGGTGCCAAGGCTCTAGATTGGTAGTAGTGACTGAAAAGAGCTGGTGGAAATACTTAAGCATTCTTGTTGGTAAAAGAATACAGGTAGCCAAAAAACAAAATAAAAACTACATTGGTTCTTCAGGTAAAACTTTTAAAAAGAAAAACTGATTCAAACTGGTAGGTATAATGTTTGGGTACATAACTTAAGAACATGCATGGTGTGACATCCACAAATCAAATATGGACCTCAGAATTCTAGAGGAATAAACAAGCCTATCTCAAGTAACTTTGAATTATTGGTTGAGAAAAGGTATCCCAGATATAAAATCTATATTAAACCAGTTACTCTAAAATAAGTTTTAATACTTGATCCATCTTGTCAATCTTCTGCCTTATATCACTAAAGAGATTTGAGAAAATAATTTACAAAAATATCACCCAACTAAACCCAGCTTAACATTTTACATAAATAAAAATTACTAAATAGAGGAAATCATGGATAATCAGAATTGCATCAATGATAAGCATCTGAATTTCTCCTAATATTTCTAATTTTAGCAACTCAGTGCTATTAACTACCTTCTCTCCCACTAACATGCTTTTTTCATTGGTAAAAGAAAAATCTTTAATTAATCTCTTTTGGAGAAATGATTGGTTTTTATTGTAATCCTATTTTTACCTGGACAACAAGTAAGAAACAGTCTTTAGAATTATAACTGACCTTTATTCCTGATGGGAAGAGTAGTGGCAACGTTGGCAGGTGGTTTGTCAGGCTCCTGAGGTGGGACCACCATGGGCAGTGCTTGAACCGGTACCCGAGGAGCCTAGGACAATGGATTCTGATGATTAGTGCCCTACACAATCCAATAAATAATATGCTTCAAATAAAGAACAAGCTACAGACTTATTCAAAGTATTTTTAATATACCACCAACTCAGACAATGACATATTTACTGAAAGTATGTTAGTACCCAATTATTTTCCATAACATTTTTTTAATGGACTTTGAATTCAAGTTGTTATTCGATCTTAAGTACGCAAAGTAAAATCGTACCAATCTAGAATCTTAATATCATATCAGATATTCGTTAACCATATGAAGTCCATATTTCTAAAGAGAACTATGGTATTATAATGAAAATCATCAATCTAGTTTAAACTGAAACTATGAGTGAAAGGAGGAGAAAGACACAATATAAAATGCTTTAGTTTTGAATCTTACCCTATTTAAATCGTGGGATGGGGGGGTTAACTGAGTGACATCTGGTGGAGGCGCTGAAAGCAAGTTATTAGGATAGTCCAAAAGATAGCAAACGACACTTGTATGGCCACCTTTTGCCGCTTCTATCAACATAGTTGAGCCATCCTGAAAGAGTAAACGTGGAAGGGAAAAAAAGTGAAATTTTTAAGTTAATTGACAGAATCAATGAGGAAGATAAAGCAAACAGGTCCCAGACACATTAAAATCATGAGTTTAGTAAAGAATACTTTCTTCTAATAAAAAAGGAGAAAATTAATACTTAGAATGCCATTAAAAATGAAACTTGTGGATGACATTCTGTAATGTTCGATAGTGAAGAATTAATTTACAGTGTTGCCTGAAACAGTTGAGTTACATACTTTTAAACGGTGAGTAGGATCTGCCCCATGAGCCAAAAGTAGTTCTACCACTGCCAGATGACCCCCTGCACAAGCCAGGGACAGTACAGTATGGTCATTGTTAGCTGTGGTTCTATTCACATTTGCTCCTAAAACAGACAAGCATGGAAAAATCATGTTAGTAATATAGCTTTTCCTAAAATTATGGTAAATTTAAAAATCATAAGAGTAGAGAGAAAGGATAATGAAGCCCCACATACCCATCACCCAGCTTCAACGACTATAAACACACGGCCAATCTCGTTTCACATATACCCACATCAATTCTCCTCTCCCATCTTGAATTATTCTAAAGCAAATCCCAGACAAACATGATATAATTTCATCCATAAATATTTCAGTATGTACCAGTAAAAGATATCAAAAGTATCTATTATTCCTCATATAATCACTGTATGAAAAAGTAAAATACAAAATTTTATTTATATTTTAAGTTCTTCAGTAGAAAAGATTTGACTAAAACCCAATAAAAATAAAACACCCTGCCCTTTATAGGTTAAATATGCAAAGAACTAACATGGAGTAGAAAGTAAGAGTAGTGCTATCTTTTTCATTAGGAAATATCTGAGAATGAAAACAGGTACAATGCCCTGCCATCCCCGCTCCATGAATCTATCCAAGTCTTGGATTACTGTGTTAGGTAATGTGGGAAATGGAAATAAAAGAGAAGAAACTGGAATCAAATTCATTAAAATTAACCAAAGAGAGGGGACGGTGATTATGTACATAATTCCTTTCTTGATAATACTGTGTTGTAAATATATATTACAAGTGAATGCTCAAAATGCCTATAATAATTTGACCAGCAAGTCATTTTTGATTTATTTTACCTATAAACAATTACAAACTTGAGATTTCTTCAGTATTTTGAAGAAGAAAATGATATATTATTTGTCTCTTAAAATTGTATATGGCCCACATATAGTCTTTCTTTTACCAATGTGGAATCAAAAGTATAATCTATAATCTTCTATACTTAATAATATGATGAATTCCACATAGAACTTATGCAGTAAACACCTAACAATTAATTTAAAGGAATAATATGCTCCTTTTTATTTTATCTGGTCATTTAAAGTCTTTAGTATCAAACTAGAATTACTGACCATGATGGAAAACCCTCATCCATTTTGCCATATTTCAATTGTGAACATTTTTTGTATTATATTTATAACCATCTCCTTATATTTTATAAAGAAGGAAACTTAGGCCCAAGGAAATACACAGTAGGAAAGTGATTTGTCACAAATTTCTCAGTGGCAAAAACATCATAAAAATCCAGGTTTCAAGAGAATAGTACATTACATGAACATAACAGACTTTAAGTTATCTAAACCCTCTAAGTTTTACATGGGGAAATTTTTCTTTATAGAAGTGTTTCTCAACAAGGGTGCTATGTGTTATGACAATGGTTTGTAGTTTGGAGCCATTATGTGCATTGCAGGATGTTTATCAACTATCCACTCATGAAATGTCAGCAGCATCCTTCCCCGTGTAATACCCTCAACAATGCCCTTTATCCCCCAATCTCAAAACACCTGAGAGCACAGGTAGACATTTTGGGAAAAAACTACTACTTTACACAAACCTACCTTTACTAATTAAGAACTGAACAGTACAAACATGACCAGCTCTTGCAGCTTTCATTAAAGGAGTTCTTCCACCTTCAGATTCATGTTCCTGTTTAAAAAATACAGACTTAATTGATATTTAATTACTAGTGAACAATTTCTTTTTCATGAAAATAAATCAAAAGAATTGGATTCATTTCTGAATCTAAATATCCTAAATATCAAGCTTTGAAGCAAATTAAGAAATGCATTTTTAAATTTAAAACAATCTGAAATTAGAACTATGTTCTATGGAAAAAATTTTAAGAATTATAGTCATAATCATGTGATCATGACACCCTCATCTAAATCCACCTAAGTAATTTTTCCCTCTCTTACTCCACACAAAGGATTGTGGAACTTGAATAGCGTATGGTACTCTTAGCACAGCCCTTTCCACACAATCAACACGGTTAGCATTATCCTCACCCATTCCAAGTGATTTTCCTTTCGTTAGTTTGTGTCCTATCTATATGAATTTCAGTAAGTACATTACTGCTCTCTCTTTATAGACTTCCTATAGTCTCTATTTTACCTTATATAAAAATGATAAGACTAAGGATAATTTAAATATTTCTCAAACCATCAATTATCTTACTAGAGCTTTTTGGGTTTCAAAAGGATGGAGATTCTATTGCATACCTATGATTGCTGAGTAAATGACAACGCTGTTGGATAAATTTGCAGATCTTAAAAGATAAAGATTTGAGAAAAAATATCTTTTGTAAGGAATGTTATATTTCCTTTTTTTAAAAAATTAACATTCACATCTAATGAAGTTTTGATTTTTCTCTTAAACCACACTCTAGGTTATTTTAATTGCCATTAACTAAGCAAGTACTAAGGATTACATTGCTGTATGTTATAAAACCACTATAAAGCCACTGTGGTAAACACTGGATATACAGTTACTAAGCTAAAGAAGTTCGAAGTCTAACAAGGGAGACATATGCACACAACTAAATAGAATATAACTTGTGTAATAAGTGCTTCAAGAGTTGTATTAACACATGCAGAGCTAAAAGAGGCCACAATAATGATCTAATTCAATTCTCACTTTTAATAAATAAGAGAAGTTAAATGAATTATTAAGTTTATGAAACTAGTTACAAGAAGAGCTTGTTTCTGCCTGTATGTGAATTTCTGTCATAAACTATGAAGGAAAGCACATTTGCTTATTAATCTCAGAATCTCAGCCCCATGAAAATATGGGTGCTTACATTTTAACTAAAATCTACCTTTGGGACGTCTTCTTCCTACTCCCCATAGACTAAACAGGAAGACTAGCTATCCCACCCGTATGTGTTTGCATTATGCGTCCCTACCTCTCAGGCTGCACTCATACCACTTTTTCCAACTCTTTTACCACAACATTGTGATATCTTCCTTTCCAAACCTCACCCAGCCCCAAATGTAACATCTCAGATGACCATTTTATCTCTTCTAAGCTTCTTTACTCTTTGCATTTCCCCTATGACATTTCTTATAATGACATCAGTATTGATTTCATCCAGGTTTATTAAATTATAAACTACTTGAAGGAAAAGATTTACTATTTATGTTTTTAACTCTTATTACATAATAATGCTCTTAACATACAGACACAATTTACTTCCTAAGATATACTGAAATGCCTCTAAGCCATGTTTGCCTTTTTTTATACAAAATAAAAAAAGCTTCTAAAAATAGCTAATACCTAAGGGAAAATTAATTTGCATTAATATCTCTAACACAAAATTTTCTTTTCCATAGGCAATGAGGGGTAGTGGATTAGACAGTCCTATTAAAAAAGAAGAACAAGAATGAATACTGAACAGCACAGGAAAAAAAAGTGACTAAATTAAGATAAAGAATAGCAAAAAGGCCAACATAAAATTGGCAGTAAAGAAATACTTTTTGTCTAGAAAAGCTTAAAATTATCTTATTTTTAAACATTAAAATTATCTTTTTTTTAAATATTAGGCTTTAACAAGTGACACAGCTTACCAGATCTGCTCCTGCCTGAAGTAAGACATCTGCTACATCGGTGTGACCATTTTCACAGGCGTACGTTAGTGCTGTGTCCCCTGTCGCTGTCGTTGCGTGAACATTAGCTCCTGCAGCAGTGTTAACAAAAATACACAGATTTATTTAAACAACCAAATGACATAAATTACGGACACAGAAATTTCTCTAGGTAAACCACATCTCCTCAAATCAGACAAATAATCTTATTCATTTCTAGAAACAGAGAATATTGTCAGCATCTTTAAAAGCAACAAAGAAAAAAAATTACAAACAAAACTGCTTAAAATTAAAGCTGCAAATACTACGAACATTAGTAAATTATTCAGAACACATACATATTACACTTTTTACACATATTCATTGTATCATAATATAAAAATATTTGCATTACAACATTTTTACTTAATCATGCAAAAAACTTCTTCCAAATGCAAAAATGCCTACCTGCAGCTAATAAGTATTTAACTAATTCCAAATGACCCTCTTGAGCAGCTTCCATTAAAGGGGTAGAACACCCTAGTTCTATATCAGCTCCTGCCTTAATTAGAAAGTCTGCCACTTCCAGAAAGCCTCCACAGCAAGCCAAAGTCAAGGCAGTTTCTTGAGTTTCTTCTGTCTGTGCGTTGATATTTGCTCCTAAAATAAAGATTCTAATTATTTAAAGAAAGTCATTAACTTATTCTAGTGATAAGCAAAATATGATTGTTTCATAATAAACTATACCTCAAAAATGAATGTTTGGTATCACTACACTAAATAAGAAAAAGCCTCTCCCTTACTCCTCGGGCAGTAAATAAAACCACATCCACTAGTCCGCATTTGATGTGCACAGCTAAAGTATTATTTATGTAGCCAAAAGTTAAAAGTGATAAAAAGGTCTCAGAAAAATAAGCTACATCCCCTTATAATGATTCAAAATGATGATAAAAACATTGACGACGACGACGATGATGATAGTAATAGCAAACATTTAATAAGCACTTACTATTTGCCAGGCAATATACAAAGGAGTTTCCAAATTGTTTAGGTATTACTATCAGCTCCATTTTCCAGCTAAGGAAACTGAGGCTAATTAACTTACCCAAGGTCACAACATTATCACCATCATTACTACTACCACCGCCATAGCTAATGCTTAACCGGCACTGTATGACAAGCACTGTTCTACAAGCTTTATACACACATATTAATTGTCACAACCACCCAACAGATGAGAAAACTGAGGCACAAAAGGTTAGAAACTTGCCTAAAGCTATAATATTGTCAAGGCAGTGGAGTTGTGATTCGAATTTAATAAGTCCACTCTAAAATCTATGCATTTAAAATTCTAGTCAATATTATCCCTAAATAAAAACAAAAGCTTTTCAAAAAGTGTCATTCCTCTTAAATTTGTCCTGACAAAAACTTTATTACTACTAAAAATAAAGTAAAATCAGGCTACAAATACAAAGATGGGAGATTATTTCTAAACTTAAGGTATCTTAAGACAGTAAAGTACTTGTTTCACTTTTCCCGAAAGAAAAGTTTACTACATACTAAGCTTCTTGACAGCTTCTGATGCACGTTCTTATACTCTCATCAAGTGAGTCCTTATGACAGGGCTTCTCACACTGTTTTACGAAACATTAGATCTATCGAATATTTATTAATAGGTATTCTGCCCCAAAAAGGAATTAATTCCCTTGATACATTACCTTTAGAAATGTTGAATCTCTCCTACTCCCCTACTTAACCAACAAGTCTATGCCAACTCCATTTCTGTTTTTTATTCACATGGAACATGATGACTTTGAAAGCTCTATATTTAAAAAATTCATCTGATTTTGTTTAGCACAGTATGGAAGCTTGAAAATAGCAAATACGTTATCATTAGTTTAGGTAACAAAATCTCACTGCAAATCTACTAAAAGGTAAAACAGTGAAATTCAATTTTATAAAATTATACTGTTAGGTTTTACGCATTGATACTTCATCATCTTGATTGATAGGGTTACCTTGGCCTAGAAGTAATGCCACCATTTCTTCATGTCCTTCACGAGCTGCTTCCATCAGTGGTGTATAACCTTCATCATTGACCTCTTCCAGGCTAGCTCCTCTTTCAATAAGTAAAGCCGCAAGTTCCACATGCCCACCACACGCAGCCAAAGTCAACGGGGACTCGAAGGAATCAGCAGGCATGTTCACTTGGGCACCACTGTCAAGAAGTAACCTAGCTACTTCAACATGGCCATCCTAATCATAATGCAATTAAAAAATTAAATCAGCACCAGTTAAAAAAACTTGTATAAAGACTTCTCAATTACTATTAAATGAAGTTCACTGATCTCCATTGAAATAAGAATTAATCTACATTTAACAGTTGAGTAAATCAACATTTATTATATTCTGCCTATACTTTTAGTATAAAAGAAGGAAATAGAGCTAATCATATAAAACAAGCAGAAAAATAATACCTTCAATCAAGAAATTTATTAATCAGGAAAGAAAATAGTATATAAAAGAGAATACTGTGAGACCGTAGATAACATCAACACTGCATGGTATAAATTTAAACGCTAAACAATAAAGTTCAGAGAGGGAAAGTAGGATTTTCATAAAAATCTGTAAAACTATGCAAACTTTTGATTACGTAGAAAAATAAAAATACAACAATTTCTGGAGATTATTGGGGATTCATGATGTATTAGGGGAACACAATATATACATGGTATTTTCACTGGCATTTGAATGATGAACAGCAAATTAAGAAAAAGAAAAGGAAGTTTTCTTACTATCTTCTTTCTCTGTTACTGGTCACTCTTTCCCACAGCTTTCCTAATTACTGGCAAGTTCATGGCTCTTTTCCCTTCTTTTTTTAACTTTCATAATTTTTTCCCCCTTCTACATATTACTCACAGCCATTTCATCTTCCTCTTAATATGTCATGCCCATTTTTGCCTCCATGCCTGTCAGATTACACAACTCTATTGTCTTATTGCTATGGTTACTTTGCTATTTCTTCAATTTTGAATCTCCTGCCTACATAATCGACTCCTACAATTTCATTAAGTCCAGTTGAAAATCTGAATATTTTAGCAAGCCTTCCAAATGTCTGGCCCCTACTAATATCTTCCATTTACTTAAAACATGTACTTCCGGTGCATATTGGTTAGTTCTATAGAATATTTCATTTTAATTTCTTAATCTACACATAGGCTATTTCCTCAGTGGGGAGTGGCAAGGATGATTAAATATCCTTATCATGGGAAATTGTTAAAACTATTACTGTTAACAGCATTATTGATGTGATTTACACACATTACCTCCGTTAATCCTCACAACCACCCCAGAAATATTATACTCATTTTGCAGATGAGGAACTCAACAGCAGTGAAGAAAACTTGTATTTGTTCAAAAACAATCTACTAAAGCAAACACTAAAATGGCAATAAGGAAAATAATAGATAAGTTTTAAATGACTGCCTAATTGTTTAAAAATTAGTAAATAAAATTTAACATCCTTTCAATAATCATTCTCTGAAGGGAAGCTGATATAAGAAACTTCAAATTCCTTTGGGGTCTTTTCCTGCTTTGGCATGTTTTCCTTGTAAAACTATCTAAAATCTTACTCTGATCCACCTCTGTGTCATAAATCACAAACCCAGACACAAAGGGGTAAGAGTACTATTATGACCCATTCCTAAGTATAAACTCTAAAAAAAGAATCCAGGGCTGAGAAAAGACCATGACAAAGGAGAAACTATGTAACACAATTAATACTCCACTTTTAAATTATTCTTTAATTTATTTATTGGTTTGAGATACATATTATGCTTAGTATTATATACATACTCCAGATCATATTTTCCTCTTTAATAGCCTTGATCTACCTTCAAAAATGTCACTTTTGTGCCAGTTAGATAAAACCAATATAGAGTTATATGAGACTAAGGAAAAAAAAAAAGCAGGTAGCACAGCAAAGTTTCAGAAAGTAACTCTAATAGAAGTTAATATACAACTGACTCTGAAAACTACCAATAATTCAGATGGCTAAAGTCCTGCTCCACAATAAGGTTATGATAAAAAGAATCTTAGCACCCAAGGAAAAGGCACTCATTGTACACTTGCTCTGTCTCTCTCTACCTAACATATAAATATATTTTGCGTGTGTATTTCACCAATCTTACCATGCAAGCCTCCATTAAAGCAGTGTGCATTTCATCTGTTTTATGCTCTTGATCCGCGCCTGCTTCCAAAAGAAACCGGACCATCTCTAAGTGTCCTAAACCAAAAGTGTACAAGATTACTTAAAAATATTTTATTATTCAAAAAAACATTTTTTAAAATTACAGTATTCTTAGAAGTTATATTTAACTCATATCATTAAATTTATAAGCATAATTAAAGTCAACTGCAAGCCACCCTCAACTGTCAAACACAAATTACACAAATGATCTTGATGTTCTTCTACTCCTTATCCTATTGCCCTAAAAACTGCTGCTACTAGAATCCCTGCTATAGGTGAACAAAGATGCCATTAAAATCCAACACATACAATATCCCCTCTACAAACCTTTAAGAACCCAGGCATGCTGTAATTATTTTATCCATGCTATGGAATAAATTAGCTTTTATAAACAAGGAGCATGGCATGATAATCATTCAAGTTACTTCTATGAGGAAATGTGTTTTAAATTCCAATAAAAATCACTTTTAAAAACAATCTCCTTGTAAATTGGCAACTCCACGTATAAAAGCATTCTTGAAACCATACCATTTAATTTGTATTTATTTGGATATAAACACACATATACACACAGATACACATATATTTATGCAGTTTCAAATAAACCATATGTTTCAGTTCAGATAAAGATACCTTATGAGCAGTTAAAATGCAGAAGACAAACTATTAATATAATTTAAAAAGGACTTCAGATTTTATGCAAGAAACAATAGAAAAATGACTTCTTTTTTTCCCAGTCTTATTTGCAATGAACTACAATTCTTAGTCAACTACGGGGCTGGGGTGGGGGGAGATGGATGGATAGCATAGTCATATGTAAATACTTAAAATTTACTTTAATGAGTAAGTACAGTATCTGCCACATCTTGTATTTGCTAACTGCCCACCTACCTTTTCCTCTCTGTCATTCTCTCCTCTCAACGATCCATATTAATGCTCAGGCTCACTCTGAGTTCTGTACCTTCTCCATCTCCTCCTTATTAATCTACATCCTAGGAAACCTCACCAGAAATAGAGGAAAGGAAGAGGGTCCGTGGATCCCTGGGAATAACAGGGATGTTCTCCACCAGCTCTGTTCTCTATCCAGCTTCTAATTAAAGCTGGCAAGCCCCAACCTCAGATGTCTCTTTTGGAAAGCAGGGCAGGGCTACAAGCAAAGGGGAAAATAAGCAGCCCCATCCCAAAGCTTTCTGGCCAGCTGGGAAATAGTAGTAAAATGCAGCCAGTTCAGGATCCACAAGTATTTGTGAAAAGAGGAGAGAGCTACCCAATCAGCCCACTCCAAGGTTTCATTCCTCTCCTCCCAATGAAGATCAGCCTCTGCCTAATTACCAAAGAGGGCTGGGGAAGTAAGAGACCTCAGCTGTGTTCCCTATATGAAACTGCTAACATCAGATAATCAAAAGCACTTTAAATAAAACATATTTTTCAAATTTAATTTAAATTTTAATCATTTTTGTATCTAAGCATTATTTACACATGTTGTTAAAGGAAACTATTCCAAAAGACCCCACACAACCTTGGCCACTCTTAAATAGAAGAAAATAAAACAACACCAGCTCTAGGATTAGAGTGAGAAAATGAAAACCCAGGGTGCAAAACTTAAGGAGGCACTCGCTCACAAGCTTATGCAAGTGAAGGGGCAACCCTTGAGAGTGAGGGCCTCCTTAAATTGTGTACTAGGCCTTAAAAGAGCTTTTTCTTGATGCCTCAGGGTCAAGAATTTATCAGTTATTTTATGATACAAATATGGCGCAGACGCAGATGGTATGAAATATTGAAATGAATGGCTATGAAGACACACAAATCTCAGGACATTTGCTTTTTTTTGTTGTTGTTGTTAAACAAAAAAGTTCCTTACTTTAAAGTAAAACATCTTACTTTATAGTCATTTATCTGTCATACATGTAGAGTTTGAAAAATGTTTGGAATCTAGAGCATTAATTACCTGCAGACCAAGTATCTTTCTAGGCAATTTTCTGGTCTGTAGAAAGGGGGGTATTTTCTGTATTATCAATATTTTCAGGTTGGTTGACATCATTTAAAATATCATGTACACACTGGCATAGATGCCAGGCAAAATATTCCCAACATGTGAAACCATTATAAAGTACGGTTCATATTAAAATAACTGTTTCTGATAACACAACTAAACAAATTGTAATTTTTCATTGGTAATATTTATAATGTTTAGTCTATATTTTAAAAGTTTATGTGTTAAACATGAACTGTGAAACACTTATTTAATATTTAATTACATACTATACTATGTTTTAGTTTTCATTTTAAAAACCAGATCATATAAAATAATTATAATTTCATGTGTTCAAAACTTTGTTTCGGAAAAGGTTTAAACTGTACCTTTGTAACAAGCTAATGTAAGGGCACTCTCTTTAAATTCATTGGAATGCGTATTAATGCCAGCCCCATTTTCTAGCAGCAATCTGGCTACTTCCACATGTCCAGCACTTCCAGCTTCCATAAGAGGAGTATGACCATTTTCATTATGGTCCTCAATACTAGCACCGGATTCCAAGAGCACCTTTACAACATCTACATAGCCTCCAGCACAAGCATATGTAAGCGCTGTATTGCCTGTTTTAATGAGGAAAAAGAAAAAGACATTGATATAAAATATCAAAATAAAGCATCTAATTTACACTAAGAAAACTGAAAGACTGTAATCAAATAAATATCAAATAATACATTTTCTATATTTTTGCAGCAAATAATACATTTTTATAATCCTTTCCTATTGCACTTTATCTTTCTGAAATCAACTCCCTATCCTTCTTTTCCATTTAAAAACAGAGTCAAATACAAATGGAAAATCAGATACACCTATCAAGACTATAGAGTTGTAAAAGAACTGAGTAATTCTTCCCTGAAACTAACTTTTCCCTTTCTGATGAGAGAAAAGTTGCTTGTTCTAACTTTAATCAGAGAAACGTTTCACAAGCTTTATTCTGTTATTTTTATGATTTTAACCTAAAATGATTCATCATATACATATCTTATACCATTCCTTTTAATCATATATATTTGTTTTCACTACAACTTCAAATACCAGTTAATTGATCAAAGCTGAAGTACTTTCAAAAACATTCTTTCTTGATGATAAAAATTTCCCACGTTACAAGCAAAATCAACTTTCTGGATAAAATGAGGATTCTAAAACTCCTTCAAACAAGAACATGTAGATCTTAAAAATGGTTAAAAACATCTAAGAAACTTGAAAAATTTAAATAAAAATATACAATAATATGTTTTCTTATAATTTTAGAACTTTCATACAAATCCATCTAGGGCTAAGTTTGGAAAAAAAGGTTGTTTTGACTAAAGTGATACTCTTGTGTGGCACCATGTTTTCATAATATTAATACTTTCTTTTTCTATAGGCTACAATTTAACAAGAGTAGAGAATGATAGACTGTCCCTCTGTTGCATATTTTTTTTTTTTTTGGAGACAGAGTCTTGCTCTGTTGCCCAGGATGGAGTGCCATGGCATCAGCCTAGCTCACAGCAACCTCAAAACTCCTGGGCTCAAGCGATCCTACTGCCTCAGCCTCCTGAGTAGCTGGGACTACAGGCATGCGCCACCATGCCCGGCTAATTTTTTCGATATTTATTTTTAGTTGTCCAGCTAATTTCTTTCTAATTTTAGTAGAGATGGGGTCTCAAACTCTTGAGCTCAAAAGATCCACCCGTCTCAGCCTCCCGGAGTGCTAGGATTACAGGTGTGAGCCATGGCGCCCGGCCCTGTTCCATATTCTTTTATGCTCCCTATCTTCCCTCTCCTTCTCCCCTGAAAAACCTGGATTTGAGAGCTGTAGCCCACACCTCTCCATTTCCAAGAGGGTGGTCCCACTAACTGGGTCAGTGTTTTAAACTAATCTAAAAGAATCTTAAAAGGCCAAGTTGCCCTCATAAACAAAATATGAGAAATTGCATTAAAATATATTATATATCCTTCAAACCTCATACACAGACTTATGCAAATGTGCAGCACTTCTGAGAAATAAGAGAACTGATCACATTCCTGTGAAACAATTATTACTAAAGGATGTTACTATTTAGTGAAACTCAAAAAGAAATGTGCATGACCTGTTGAAGACTGTGCATTGACATCAGCTTTATGAGCTAGCAGCAACTTCACAATTTTGACATGTCCTCCATTAGCAGCAGCCATTAAAGGTGTAATGTCACCTTTGATTCCCCTATCTTCCACATTTGCATGCATTGCCAACAAAACCTTATGAAAGAAAAATGAATTTTAAAGGATATTAGAAAATGATAATTTCATCAAAAAATTTTGAAAAGAAATATTTACAGAACACCCACCTAGTCATATTATAGTAAAAAAGTCAGTAAGTACACAAAAACTATCTCACAAAAACTATTTTTATTGAAATGAACCTAATGGCTAGAAAAGTTTATTTTATTATTTCCTTACTAAGAAGGGCAAATTAAAAAAAAGCTTTATTTTCATAAACAAACCTGTGCAAGCTCATAGTATCCAGCAGAACAAGCTAAACAAAGGAGGCTCTCCCCTTCCTCGGTATGTTCATTGACACTTCGCCCTTCAATGAGGAGCTTTCGCACAGCATTTACATCACCTTCTGAACAGGCTTCTGCCAAACTGCGGCTATGGTGGGAAGAATACTGTTAATATTAGGATATTAAAAAAATGCACAGCATAAGTATTGGGTTTTTGATATCAACCTTGACAGGAGTGCTAAACAAGAATGATTATTTCAATATGATTCATAACAAAATGCTAAAAATGATTCAGTTCATTGAGTTTTAATCTACAAAGAAATGTCACTAAATTAAAATTATCAATGTTCCTAAATGTTTTCAATTATCCAGCTAAAAGTCTGATTTACTGTGAGTGGAAAAATAACACAGAATTATAAAATGTAAAATTTTATAGAAATCACACACAAAATACAGGTTATAACTATATTTCTTTTTTTGGTCACAATATTTTTACAAAATTTAAATAAGAAGTATAAAACAGACAAAAGTCGTACTAAATACAAAAACCTATTTGAGTCCTTCCATCAAGTAAAGGGAAATCAAACAGAAAAGATGGGAGAATATAGTATTAATAAACATGTAACTGATAAGAGTTTTTAAAAGAAGTATTTATTTACATTTTAGGGCAATTCTCAAAAAATCCAGGCAAGGAAAAAGCTGAATTCAAGCAAAAAGAGAGTGGAAAAAGTGGAGTAACAGACAATTAGACTGAGACTGAAGTTTTTGCCCTCTAAACCTCCCATAACATTTCTAACTACAGAGATTTCTAAACATTCTATTGTTTTTGGATAAAATTCATTCTAAAACTAAATCCAGGGCTATTAATATTTTATTTCAAATATAAGTCAATTTTTGTTTTATCCTCTTGAAACATGGCCCTGTCACTTCAGTTATTAATGGCACCCATGGATAACCACTTTTCTATACCTCTGTTATTACCAGCACCTAGATTTAAGAGCATGATTTTTCGCCTAGATATGGCAAAGCCTCCTAACCAGTCTCCCTGCTTCACCCTTGCTCTCCTCTTCAGGCTCTTTTCAACAAGGCAGACAGACAGAATTATTTAAAGGAAAGTAGATCATATCACTCCTCTGCTCAGAAACCTCCACTGGCCTCCAATCTCACTGGTAGAGCCAAAATCCTTACAAGACCTACTCAATGCCAGGGTACCATGCCCCTCTTTCCTTTTACCTCTCTGGCTTCATCTATTCTCTCACCCTTATTCTTTCTACTATGGCCACACTGGCCTTTCTGCTATTCACCAAATATGGTAAATAAACTCTAACGTCAAGATACAAGGTATTTGCTGTCCCTATGCCAAGACGGCTTCTCTCCTAGACATAGCTTACTACTCCTTTACCTATTTCAGGTCTTTGCTAAAAAGTGGTATTCTAAGTAAAGACTTTACAGACCACCCTATTAGAAATACAACATGACCTATGCTATGGTTTGAATATGTGTCCCCTCCAAAACTCATGTCGAAATTTAATCCCCAATGTGGCAGTGTTGAGGGGTGCGGTCTTTAAGAGGTGATTGGGTCATGAGGACTAAGCTCTCATGAATGGATTAATGGATTAATGGATTAATGGGTTATCATGGGAGTGGGACCGGTGGCTTTATAAGAAGAGGAAGAGAAACCTGAGCTAGCACACTCAGTGTCGTAGCCATGTAACACTCTGTCTTGCCTCAGGACTCTCTGTAGGGAGTCCCTACCAGCAACAAGGCTCTCACCAGATGTGGCCCTCAATGTTCGACTTCCCAGCCTCCATGAAGTGTAAGAAATAAATGCTTTTTCTTTATAAATTACCCAGTTTCAGGTACTCTAAGCAACAGAAAATGAACTAAGACAACCTCCAACCCAAACACTGCCCTAGGACTTCCTCATTTACTTTTTCCTCACAGTTCTTATCACTGTGTGCCATACTACACATTTTATTTGTTAACTGCATTGTCACCTTAACAAAAGTGAAAGTCTTCAACAGCACGCCTCTCAAAAGTTTCTTTAAATTTCTCATTTCATATGACACTGACAGTCCCTAGATCCAATACTCTCTATTTAAGCAAGTTTAGGACAAATCCTTCCCATAAGACATTTATTGTGTTTAAGAGTATACCTTTTGTCTCTTTCAACGTAGTGTCTCTCTCCCTCTCTCTCTCATTCTTTCTCTCTCATCATGCATATAACCACCCTCATCTACTTTACCATTTGGATTTTTCATTCAATTTCCATATAGCTAGTGTTTGCTAGCTTTAAAAGAACCTTACAGGATCTACTTGAGCAACAATTGAATTTCAGAACTTGTGAGGAAAGGGCACATGAAATCTGGCACATGGCACTGTACTTAAATAGCAGAAAATTTGGCACATAGCATTCATAGCACCTAACTCCACCATATTTCTCAAGCTTTGTTGAATAAATGTGATTATGCCAAACATGCTCTATTATTTTGTTCATAAATTCCAATATTTTCTTTAAAAAAATCTATGACTTTTTACTTTTCTATTCTATTTCCTGTTTGAACTAGCTTCAATAGTCCCTCCAAGGTGTTTTCAATTTTCTCTCTTGCCAATCTCAGCAGGCACCATATGAAAAAATATCTGGAAAATATCAATAATATTATAGGCTAGTAAAATTGAACATTAAGAATAGAATCCAAGGTTAACTAAAGAATGAGAGTCAATCTATAAGAATGATAAAGTAAATTAATGAAAACACAAAAATCTAGATGAATAAAAGACTAATAAAGAGCCAAGGAAATAGCAAATTCATGCATTTGTTAATATTGTACCTCTCTTTTATGCTCTTAGAAGACACTGCATAAAAATGCTATTTATTAGACAAAAGATAATGATTCTTTTCTAGTTGCTTCCTTGGAGTTTCTACCCATTTTACAACATACATCCATAACGGCATTTGTATATGAGATGGTATGATTTTTACTGTATTAATATCACCAGAAAAACTGAAAACACCGAGTCACAAAATATTTACTGAGTCCTTACTAAGTATAAAGTATTATATACAAGGAATTGCAGGAGATGCAAAAACCAAGTCGCTGGACTCACTTAAATTCAAACTATAGGAACTAGATCTATGATTTTTTTAAACTTCACGAAACAAATAAATAAAAGCCCTATTCTTTAAAATGGTCCAAACTATACACATAAACTGGAAAGTGGTATGACTAATTGAAAAGTATTTACTTCTTTGCTCCAATACATTAAAAAAGCCCAAAATCTAAATAAGGAAAAGATCCGTTATAACATATGGACTAAATTCAGCCTTGTATTCAGACACTGGTGCTCTGCCACTTGTCACCTATTTGGTCTTGATTAAATTACTCACCTTTCTTCAGCTTTCCACCTGAAAAATGGAAGTAAAAACAAAATCTATGTCTTAAAAGATATTTGTGCATATAAATAAGATGTCACATGTTAAGTAAGTAGCACAGTACCAGGTACAAAATAAATGCTCAGTAAATGTTAGCTATTTTTATTATTTTTAAGAAAATGATTTCATACTGATCACAGGAAAAATGTACCTACTTGTCCGACTGCCCTGCATTTGCTGTGCTTTCAGCTCTCATACGGGTAAGTGCAGCAGCAGCTTCATCCAACGCACAACTAACAGACGATGTCAACCTCCGAAGCACTTCGGGATCTGCAAAGGCTTTTCCATCAGCCGTGGATAATTTGCCTATTCCTATTATATTATTTTCACACCAATATGGACACACCCAAAAAGAGAAACAAAGCAAAATTCAAGTTACTTATATCTATATATCACATGTTAACAAATAACCTCCAAATGCTACAATGGACATACATACTGTTGAACTGGCATCTTTTGAGAAATCACTCTTCTCCAATTTTCTAATAATCTTATTTCTTCCATGTGATTCATAAGCACTTGATCCTGTGACCCTCTGGTGTCAGAAATGGGTCTTTGGCCTATGATGGCACAATTAGGAGTCCTCACTTAAACTTTTGTCATATCTTTGAAAGAAGAACCTATGTTCAAAGGTTGCTAAATTGGTAAGATGTGAGTCATGAGCTATTCAGCCACTTTTATTGCCACATACAGAAAAAGATTGCTCAAAATAAAGTCAACATACAGAAGAGCAGAGAAACAGAAAGAAGGAGACAGAGCACTGATAAAATTATTTTTGACTCACTGACGCCAACAGTGCCAGAAGCAGGCATCATCTCTATGCTTTGGTAAATGTCCACTCTTGCTTAAGAATGTTTAGTTGGGCTATCACTTGTGACCAAAAATGGCCTAAAAAGGCATTATACACTGTATATAAAAGATTAGCTATATATGAGTACCTCATTTCAAATTATGTCTATAACTTACTTCATATACTCAAAATCCTGTCTAAACATACCATATTTAAAAATCATTCAGAACAGCAAAAGAAAAATAATGTTAAAACAGATGTGGTTAGTAACCATCTGCATGAAACATAACTTTTTGCCTTTCTAGATATCCCTACAAAGCAAGCTTGCCTCTGACCTTTATTACTCTAACTCAGTGGTGCTTAATCCAACCTGCCTATCAGAATTACCTGTGGTCCTTTTCAAAAATACAGATGCTGAGCTCTCCCTATCTGGAGATCTAATTCAGTATAGGGGCCCTAAGCATTTTAAAAGTACTAAGGTGATTCTGATACACAGTCAGAAATAAAATCCTTTACCTCTAATGTTATAATGGATATTATATAACCCTGCTATTAAACATGTGGTCCACCAAACAGAAGCACTGCTATCACTTGGGAGCTTGTTGGAAATGCAGAATCTCAGGCCCTAAGATGTACTGATCCAAAACCTGCATTTTAAAAAAGATCCCCAAGTGATTCGGACACACATTCAAGTTTAATGCTATTATAGGTTTTAAAACTAACTATTTAAGACAGAAAAAGGACCACTCACTTGGTAATAATAAACATATCTGCAGATACATATACAACAGTAAAAGGGACTCAATAATAACACATAAGTTTGTGTTTAAAGTTTATAAAAGTTTACGCTTGCTTGCCTTTCTTTAAAAAAAAAAAAAAAAGACTAAGACAGCAAATAAAAACTAAGACATCTCCCAAAACCAAAATAAATCTAGCAAGAAGCCTTTATGACTTTAGCTATAATAAAATGTTTAGAGCAGTCAAATTTCACATCTGCTATAATCAACATATACAAAGGATCAGAATAGTCTTGGTCTGATAAGAGTTACACCTACTGTACAATTTGTGTCACTAATATTAAAAGTCATACTATATTCCAAATCTGCTATAGTAATATTTATTCAATAGATCATCTTTGGTTAGTTAAGTATATTGCGGTACTATTGAGATCAAAGTCATACACGCATTTCCACATAAGAGAATTAGCTCTAATTTTTCAGCCAATCCAGATCAGCAATATAACAAATATTTTCACTGATAGCAACAGGAACTAGGCAAGAGGATAGATGTGGATCATTGCTTTAAAAAAAAAAAAAAGAACAACAAGATATCCCTTAAGTCTTTATGAACTTCACATATCTTCCTTAAGATAATTAGTTTAATGAAGATAACTAGTAAGCAACCAAAGATATAGATGGCAACCTTTCAGATTTATAAACAGTGATCAAAAATTACTTATTCTAGCTACCTGAATTACACTGACCCTTTTTTTCTGTTCTTATCTAGTTATTAGATATACTGATCAGTGAAGATAAACAAACAGAAAAGAAACATGATGACCCGACTATTCTTTCCGAATTCTGACATTTAATCAATTGAACAACAGAACCACAGAACTTCACATAGAGGGCCCATTAAAATATTACCTACATTTCTGATTTTAAGATAATGGAGAAAATACTTATTTCTTCCTTTTTATCCTCTTACAACTTGCTCAAGAAGTCTAAAATGCAACAGAAACTCTATCTTTAATAAAACTAGGAAAAATTTGTAAATCTAAGTTAATATTTATGAAAACAAAGTAAACAGGAGATATAACTGACTTAACAGAACAGAATAAAGTGAAACACACCTATCAAAGAGAAACAGGCTACAATCTCTATTAGCCCAATAAGACTCAGGAATTAGAGGTACATGGGGGAGGCTTTGATTGGAAAACAAGGAGACTTAACTGCTTGTGAGGAGTTATCAGACACAAGTCTTTGTCCCTAAACTGCAAAGCCAGATGTTGCTATCTAAAGAAACCAAACCCAAAAAGCCCTGGACTAGGAGATACCAGGTACAGAAGAGGATGAGATAAGGTACTATATAAAAACTGAGGACTACGTGAAGGTCTACATGATGAGCAGTGAGATATTCAGTCCCCTTTCCCTTTCCGCTCCCAGAATTCCGGAAGCCAGGTTAATTTCCCTGCCAGACAAAAACTGGCAGATGTGTTTCTCAAAGAAATTAAATAGCCACAGAGAAAAAGAACTAACAACACTGACGTTTTGGGGGTTCCCAGAGAAATGAAAGGGTCTCTGGTCCAATCACTATGTGCTAGGAATTCTAAAATGTTCCCAAGATTACCCACCACTGATGCACATACCCTACATAATCCTTGGGACTCTGAATATGATAGATTTCACTCCTACGATTAAGTTATGTCATAGAGCACATTTGTCCTGAAGATAAGGAGATTATCCTGGTGGGCCTGAGCCAATAACATGAACTCATGAAAGGCAGAGATTTTTTTGGCTGGTTGGACATAAGGAAGTCAGAGATTAAAAGCACAAGAAGGATTTTATTTGCCTCTTCTAGCTTAAAGATGGAAGGAGCCACCTGTCAAGGAATGTGGGCAACCTCAAGGAGGTTAGAGGAATCCCTGCTGATAACCCATAAGAAAATCAGGATCTCAGTCCTACAACTGCAAGGAACTGAATTCTACTACCAACAATGAACTTCGAAGTGAATTTTCATCCACAGTCTACAAAAGAGAACCTTAGCACAGTTAATTTCAGCCCAGTGAGACCCTACGCAAGAGAATCTGGCCAGACTGTCCCCAGATGTCTGACTCACAGAAACTAAGAGATAGAAAACAGATGTTGTGCCATGCTGCTATGTTTACAGTAAGCTGTTGTGCTGCACTAGGAAACTAACACATACTGTACAGTGAAATGCACCAGTTGACAAAACATGTATCAAAGCTTTCCAATGCAGCTTTTTATAGCATTGCTATTGACTACAAACAGAATGCAGGCATCACCAGACATTTAAAGGAAATCTTAAATGTAAAAAACAACCAAAGTATTTAAAATGAGACCGAAATTTTACAATGCCAAAAATTCTAAAGCTTTGGAAGGAGGAGTGGAAACGTGGCACAGAGAGAGTAAAAAGTCATAAATAAGCACGGCACCAAACTTCTCAACTTCAACTTCAGAAATTAGACAATGGAGTGGTAACTCTGAAAGTGATTTCTAAACTAGAATTCTATACCTAGTTAACATATCGAGTAAGAAAATACTAAGAAAGGCATTTTTCAGACAAGCTCCCCAAAAATTTCATCTCTCAAGCATTTATTCTCTAGAAAAGTACTGGATATCTAAACCTTGTTCAATATCAACACATCAGAAAAAGAGAAGCAACCAGACAATAGTACCTGTGTGATACATAAAGAAACATATACCACCATGAATGACTACTCTAGTCAAAAATAGAATAAATCTGAATCTAGTCAAGTATCTGGATCTGAATTTATAGGAAATACAATACACGGGGGTGTAACTGGCAAAATCCACAAAGTGGGACAAAAAACTCAGTTTCTTTAACAAATAAATAGGAAAAAAAGGAACTACTATAATTTAAGATACTTAAGAAAAACAATTACCATTTAAAAATATGTGAACCTTGTTTGGATCCTATGTCAAATAAATAAACTGTAAAAAGATACTACGAAATAATTGGGGAAATCTAAATCTGAACATTGACAAGATATTTCGTGATAAAAATTACTAATTTTTTTTCTTTAGATGTGCAATGGTATTATAGCTACATTTCTCTTCAAACATTCTTAATTTAGAGATACATACTCAAGTATTTATATATAAAATGATGATGCTTAGATCTGCTTTAAATTAATGTGGGTAAGGGTGTGAAACAAGATTGCCTATACAATAACAGCTATTGAAGCTGGATGACGCACACACAGAGAGTACTATTTCACACACTAGGTTTGTGTGTGAAATTTTTCATTAAAAAAAGGAAGGAAATAAAAAAGGAAGGGAGAGGAGAAGCGAAAGAGAAGGAGGGAGGAGGAGAGAGAAAGGGGGAGCCTAGCTTGCTACTGTAAGAAAGCAAAAAAAAATGGGAATACACAGGTGAGAAAAATGTGCCACTATTAGCATCCTTTCAGCTGAAATCTACCAATATTTCCATGTAGCATCTTTGAATGGTCCTGTCTCTTGGGGCCACAGAAAGCATATATCCCTCTTCTATATGGTACTAGGCATCTGAATAACACTATATGCAATCTTAGCCTTCCTGTCTTCAGGGGAAATATTCCCTGTTCCTCTTATGATGTATTAATATTTTCAAATAATTTCATAATCCTCATTTCTCTCTCGTAAACTTCTATAGCAACATCAAATGTCTCGCAGGTGGTAAATTATGTCTCTACTATTCTGTACAAATAGTTTTCTATACTCAAAAACAAGACCTTGCACATGCCCTTACTATGTTTCAGGTCAAGATCCCTTTAACAATCTATTCTAGAATTTTACACAGGATAGAAACTAAGTGTCACCATGAATCCTTCAAATATTTAAATTCTGTGTTACAAGGTGTTTACTGAAAGGATTACTAAACAGTAATAGGTGAGTTTTATGCTATAATAAAGTAGTAGTTTACATGCATTGCCCGGGCAACACTGCATCTGGGTTCTTCAACTATGAAAATATTCTTCATATGGTTTTTTAAATGATCATAGTCAGAGTTATTATTCCCTTTTATTTAAGCAGTAGATATATATAGTGCTAAATCTTTGGTTGTGTATATAATCCCTAATTAAAACATTGTTCCCATGGGGACAATGTAATGATGATACACTTTACAAAAATATAATGACTCACTTTACAAGTTTTTAAAAGACAGTCTATAACAAAAAACTGGGGAGAAGGGATTATACACAGTCGATTCTCATTATTCACTGCAGTTATGTTTTGTGAAGTTGCCAGGCACACTGAATTAGTGAGTACTGTACTGAACTACTACTCCTGGGAGAAATACAGGGTTAAGTTACTGCAAATCTCTGGTCACATCATTGTCATTAATACATAACCTGGTTTGATGTGTGTTTCTGTTTAAATACACCTTATTTAGCATATATTGTTGATTCTGTAACACTGAACTCACAGCAAGCAGCACTCTATATCTCATGCCTGAACAAAGCTTACCTAACACACGCATTTTTCCCATAAGCTACATGTCTTCCCCCATAAGGCACATCACAACCATCTCATGCTTACGAATGTGGACAGCACTTCAGCATTATGCTTGGGGGCCATTTTAACACCTTAAGTGCCATGTGAGTTGTATTTAACTCAGACTAGTTTTGAGCCTGGGGACCCATAAAGCAAAATCTGAGCCAAACCCCACAGTTGGTTTGTGAAAAGATTACTTGTTTGGCGTTCTTGTTACAATTAATATTGGCAATTCTAAAAATGTGGATTAAATGAATAGAAGTCAATAAATTTCATATTTCTATTTATGTTTACCTTTAAATTACACTTAAGCCTGACAAGTCAAGAAAAACATTTTACCCTTATGAACTATTTTTCAAGTTTTCACATTACTTTTTAAATTACTAATTTTCAAGTTTTTATATTACTTTTTTATTCAAAAAACACAGAAAACAATTAAAAAATCACAAATTTTTCATTAAATTAGAAAGGATCTTTTGTTTTCAAAGTTTTTATTCTATTTTTATAATAAAACACCAAGTCCCAAAGGAAAAATTTCTTTTTCTAGTGTGGCAATGTGTTAAACAGTGAAATCAACAAAAAGTACAAAAATGTGAAAAACGTGGCACTAAATAGACTGCAAAAGGACTCTTGTTTATTATATGAGAACTAAAACAAGAAGGTTCAAGCTTCTTCAACCTCAGCTGGGAATTCAAATGTCTTGCTGCTCTGAGCATGTCCACAGAAGACCAAAAGTGCTGACTTTGGGGTTACAAATACATTTTAGCAGGTAGGCAAACTTACAAATACAAAATTCATGAATAATGAAAATAACTGTATAACAAGTCTCTCTTTATAAGGACAACTGTACCAGGTGGATTTACTCTGGTAATGAATATTAAAATATGCTTTAATAAAATGCTCATGTAATTCTCTAGAAAGGCAATCAATTAACCTTTATGAATAACAGTATCACATACTAAATATCCAAGATCATTCATTTATAATAGTTTTAGATAGATTTACATACAACTTTGGACAATAAGGTGAACTTAGTACTATGTACAGTTTGTAGACATACCTGCAGCTTCTAGTAAAGCTTCCAGTCTAGCCTGTGTTTCTGGATCTACTGTCCTGAGGTCTGCACCATCAGCAGTACCTGATAACAGCAACTTGGAGGCCGTTTCCAGCATTGGGTTTTCCAAATCATCCTGATCCAAAATGAAAGACTCCACCTAGAAAGCAAATACAAAAAAAGGAAGGAAAGGGAGAAACAAAGAAGAAAGGGCAAGAGGGAGGAGAAGTAAACAGAAGAAAAAGAAAGGGGAGAGAAAAAATATTTTAACATAATTATCAATGATAAACAATGCAACCAACCTTAAATGAATTCAATGACCTATCTAAGCCCAGTGCTTAACTAAAAAAGAGAATTACATTTGTAGAAGAATTTAAGAATTTATTACTCATAAGCAATCTAAATTTGCTTACTAAAATCTATGTATTTTTACATTTTGATTTCGTTATGAGATATATATGAGGTTATGAGGTTAATGCTTAGGCTGTGAAACCTTTGACTTTGCCAGAAGACCTAAATCACTAATTTTAGAATATTTTGCTTTCAGGACTCCATTATACACTTACGAAGTACTGAGCTCCCAAGGACTTCATATATGGGATATATTTATTGATATTTACCATTTTAGAAACTGAACTACATCAAAAATTCACATTCATTAATATCACCACTCATTTTATCAGAAAAGTCTTTAAGTACTGGAAAGGTATCAAGCTTAGGTAAAAATGAGCTCCAAAATTCTAATTTGTGCTGGAAAACTTAATCATCATTGGCAACAAATATTGTTGATTGCTTTCCTTAAAGTGATAGGCTCACTTCAATCATTTTTAAGAATGTTTGCCAAATACCCAAGTTTAATAACTGTAGTTTTCAGTTACATTTTATAGTAAAAGTGACGTTTCATCAATAAAGTGGTTAATTAACAGCTCAAAATATAGCACAAGTGCTTTTCCTCCAAACGCCATACTTGTGTATATGCAAAAGTGCTTTATCTGCACTTTCCATTTTGTTACACAGAGCAACATTAAAAGGACATACATTCAAAAGTGGAGATTTCATAAAATTAATACTTTTATTGCTACATCAAGAACATTCTTAAAGTGAAACTGGCTTTTCATTTTTTTGAACTTCAAGTGTACAGCAATAAGGAATATGATAAAAACTAGTATAGTTTGGTGCCATGGCCTGGATTAAGAGGCCACAAAGTTTTACCTACCACTGCTTTTGATCATCAGATGAAAATGTCAACACAGTAAAAAACGCAAATAACATCTTACTATTATGATAACAATAGTTTTGACCTCTTAGACACCCTGAAATGGTCTCTGGGACCCTGAAGGGTCTACACATCATATGGTGAGAACTACCACAATAAATATACCGTACAATTTTTAAAAATTTAAAGAGTTAAAAAATAACAAACCTCTAAGACATGAGGAAAAGTTCCGTTTTTATATCCCTTAACACAGTGCCACTTACAAATAGATACTAATATATATTCTTTTGTTTTCTGATAAAAAATGATAATTACTATATATCACTATTTAATATGATCAGAGGAAATTTATCTCCCAAATCTAAGATACTTCTAACACTGTAATAACTAAAATAGATATAAAAGTAATTAATAATCTAGACTACAATCATGTTCATGACTAGTATCCAGAAGGTCAGGAATAAGAAAAACACCTTATAGAATAAATTCTTAACCATCTTAATGCCAGAAACTCCACATTATTCCATCTTTGAAAGTCACCAATCAAGTAACCAGGCATACCACTATATTTAATCAATACATTTAATATTAAATGTTAAATTTGGGAAGAAATAATATGTTTCTCTCCAAAGTTCCATTAAACTAAAGCAATTTAATATGAACTAACATTTGAGATTTCTAATATTTCAAGTACAAATAGGCACAGAACAATCTGAAAATAGTCTCCATAAATATTTTTTAAATGTCATAAACCTTTGTAATACTTTAATCAATCAGTAACAACTGTTAAGATGCCAGGAAGATGGAGATAAGGAACAATTTTTTAAAAAAATTTTAAGTTATTTTTAAAGGCAGTAGCAAATATGATAAAACATAAATTGTATAGGCTAATCACTTTAGGAAGATTAAAGTATAGGAGAAGTAGACTTCTGGGCATGGTTTGGCCTTAGGAAGGTGTGATTCAAAATTACAGCAGTAAAAAAAGTCTTCCTATTGTCAAACATGGTCCAGAAATTAATCTTTCTAAAGAAAAAGTGGTTTCTCAATCACATTTTCTCTGTTAAAATATCTACATCATTTCAGTTCAGTAAGAGAAGACAAAGTAAAAAAAATAAATGTTAGAAAATAAACATGGGTAAAATAAGCAGATGAAAAATTAAATAATATTTTAAATTAAAGTTTTAGAAAGCAAAAGGCCTCAAAGAACAGTATTTAGTTAACTGCCAAAGTAAAGATCAGAGGTGCTAAAGCTGTTCAAAGAAGGCAATGCATGCAGAAAAAATAATATGAAAGGATTTTGATCACATTACCTATTGTATAAGAGGAGAGGAGAGCAAGAAGGAATACGGCAGACAACTATAAAATTTCTATATGATAGATCAGATGGTTTAATGTAGGAAAAGTCACAAGGTTAGAAGTTAGATCATAGAAGGTATTAAATTTCAATCAAAAGTGATTTTCTGACATAAAGTCCCCTATACCATACTTTATCATAACTAAGCCTAGTGAAAATTTACTAAGAAAATTACATTTCAATCCTTTAATGAGGGATACTAAGTACAGAAACATTTGCTTTCTTATTGACTTTAAACTTCTCCATAAAAATTCTCATGTCAATTTTTTGTTTTCTGAAACAGAGTCTCGCTCTATCACCCCTGCTAGAGTGCAGTGGTGTCATCACAGATCACAGCAACCTCAAACTTCCGGGCTCAAGCAATCCTGCCTCAGTCTCCTGAGGAGCTGGGACTACAGACATGCACCATCACACCTGGGTAATTTTTTTTTCCTACTTTTTTGTAGAGATGGAGTCTTGCTCTTATTCAGGCTGGTCTCAAACTCCTGACCTCAAACAATCCTATCGCTTAGGCTTCCCAGAGTGCTAGGATTACAGGTGTGAGCCACCACCACGCTGGCCTCTTACGTTGATTTTTAAGCCCACTATTGTTACTGTATGCAAATTTGATAACTTAAAAAACAGTAGTCAAATGACTATGAAATTCTTATAGAGAGCTTTAAAAAAGGCAGGGTTATCAGAATGAAAAAAAAGAATAGGAACAAATATCTATTATTTCCTCCCCAGTTTAAGATTAATGAAGAAAGAGCTAATTTCAATGCTACTACTAGGATTTGAAGGCCTAAGGATTTGAAGGTACCAGAATTGCTTCAGCTGCTACCTGTGTTACCTAGCAGGTCTCTCAGTCATCTCTATTTCTAGACGCTTATTCTAACTAATTTTTTCATAGATTAATTTTTTCATACAAAAATATTATATATATATATGTATGTGTATATAAATATATTTATTGTCTTTCTAAGCTCCAGGAAAACAAAGCTTTATCTGGCTTACTGATGAACACCCAAACACTAAACATATGCCCAACACACATCAGGACTCAAGCAACTATTGAATAAACTAAAGAATCTGTAAAGAAAGTGAAATTTATCAGAGGATTTTGAGATCCTTTCCTTTCAGATTCTAAAAAGCTCTAACGTATTTGGAAGAGGAGGAGTAATCACAATAAATAAAGTTAAAGGTATACTTTATAGATTTTACAGGAGATATAAAAAAATCTTACATTAGATAGCAGGTAGAGCAAAACGCTAACTTCACTGATTTATTAAACATACAAACATTGAAAACATTCTACATGCAAGAGATACTGTTTATTTCTATGGGAGATACAGCGATGTATAAAACCAACCCTACTATCTAGAATTTGTACAAATGAAAAATCATACAAGGTAGAAAGTGTATAAGGTAATCGGAGAAAAAAAGAGTTATAAGAGTTCAGAGAGGAAGAGAACTTCCTCCTTTAATATCAGTTCCTCTCTTTCCAACTGGAAAGATTCTGTGCTACATTATAGAACGAGTGGCGAAAGACTGACATAAGGAGATACAATCTTATAAACACACAAATATAAGTAATCCCTTATTAAAATCTAAACCAAATTACGGGCCTATATGTCTCTACCATATCCCCAGTTGAAGTAGTTACAAATTAAAAATTGAAATGCATTTTCCCTTTGAAAACTAACTCATGCTTATTATATTATTTATACAGAAAAAAATCATTTTGAACCACAACCAAGCTCTGGAACATAAAGCCATTAAAAATGGTCAGACTAAAAAAATCAAATAAATATTTTAAAATATTTTCTTTAAATGAAATGTATAAATAACTTCCATGAAGAGAGAAGAAACAGAAGAAAAGGATGTCCTTATTAAATTTATCCCAAGGGAAAAAAGTCTTTCAAGGTTGTAAATATTTAAAGCTCAACAATTTAAGTTATATTTAAAGTATTTTAGATGTGTTGTTTTGACTAGCTGGATATTTTATGAAATGATACTTATATGCATTACATTCTTATCTGATATAAAGAAACCATCAAAAAGCAAAAGCCTTAGAATTCAACAGGTTTATTTCTTTGTTACAGATGAGAAAACAGAAGTATAAGGACCTTTATTTAAACAGCAGGTTTCTAAATATCTAGCACTAAGAAACCAGTTATCCAATTAACTAGTTCAATATTCTTTCCACCAGAAAATTCAATAGTGGAGTAATAAGGAACTGAACTTTCACACTGCTCTAGAAAAGCTGACTTTAAATTCTACATTTAGGGATCAGGCTATTACCACCTGAACCGATTGTTTAATTGCTAAAAGTGGGACAATCAAACATTATATGCGCCTGACTTATGCAACATAAAATACACAGCACCTCCTATGAAGTATTCTTGACCACCCCCCCCCAAATAAACAATAAACTAGTAGAGAGTTTAAACCTTTAGAAATAACTTCCAGTATACAAAAAATAGTAAGGCAATACAGGGACAAGATAAATCAGTATTTCTCATTGTAGGTACTATTGACATTTTAGGCCAGATAATTCTTTGTTTTGGGGAGCTGTCCTGTGTGCTTTAGGATATTTAGCAGAATCCCTGGCCTTTACTCACTATACACCAGTAGCAACCCTCCTTCAGGTTGTGACAACCAAAAGTATCTCCAGACACTGCCAAATGTCCCCTTGGAAGAGTAAAGAAAAAACAACAACTATAACAACAACAACAAACCCTGGGGGGAGTGAGGAGGCTGAGAAGCACTGAGTTAAACTGAAGCTAAACACACAAATCTAAAACGCGGAACGTTTTACAGTATAACTCACCATTTTCTTCAAATAAGTAGAATGGGAGCAAAAAATTTTTTTAAAAAGTTAAGAATTGTTCTAAATTCTCTAAAGACATAACCAGCAAAATAATACAGAACTCATTTAAATCCTAATTCAAACAAACCAACTGTAAAAACGTCATTTTTGAGATAAGTAAAGAAATCTGAATGCGAGCTAGGTATTAGGTAAAATAAAGGTATTACTCTGGTTATGTAAGAAAATGTCCTTATCTTTTAGATATGCATACTGCAGGATGTAGGAACAGTGTCAGAAACTTGCCATAAATCAGTTGAAGAAACAAAGTTGTGTGGCAAATTCTTGATAATGTTAAATCTGAGGTATAGATACAGAGAGGTTATACTAGTCTCTATACTTCTGTGCATGTTAAATCCTCTTAGTTTTGAAAGACTAAAGGTGATATTTACTGCAGAGGTTTCTTCTGGGAAAAAAGAAAAACTTTTTTTAACAGTAATACTTAGATTTCTAAAGTAATTAAACTTACTTTTAACTTTCTCTCCCAAAGTTAAGTCTGACTTAATACAAACACTTAATAAAAACCAATGTCTTTTAACAATAGTCAAAACTGAATGAATTTGTTTATACCATTAGCGGTACTCCAAATCCTTCTACACTCAAAATACAAAGTCACATGGAAATTTGGAAATGCGGGGCCATCAGGACCAACTGATCAGCATTACATTTCAAACTACTCCTCAAAATAGATACATAATCACTGCCATTTTAGAGAAGAATAGTTCCTTCTACAGTCTAATAAACTAGTATTTATTCCAAAGGATAAGGAAATACTATATTTTGATTAACTGTATATCACGCATACAAACTTCAGAAACATCCAGCACCAATTACATGCTACACTCAAAACAGCAGGCTACCGACTGGAAAATATAAATACAAAGTGATTTTATTATAATCAATGTCTTCCATAAACACAAAATATAGAAAGGCAATTCAATGTGCAGCAACTATCAAAAAGTTTGAAAAATAGCACTTAAATAGACATTAATGCAGTGATTATACAGAGGAAGGTGAAAATTCTGATTGAGTGGTAAAAGGAATGAGGCTTAAGAAACACATAGCCTTTCGATATCATGCTGAGAAGTTCACAATGTATGTTGTAAGTTCTTGAAGGATTTAAGCATTCAGGCAAATAATCAGTGTTGTAGGAAGATAATTAGAAACCATGTGAAAGATGGTTTTGGGTAGATGTGACACCAGAGACAAAGAAACCAATGAAGATTTTACTTTGGTATGTCAAATGCAAGATTACGTTAGGTGAGAATGGGGAAAAAAGGGTCAGTTTTTGAAGATAAACATACTTTAAAAAATTATAATGTCGGCGAGCTGGAAAATTTGGACTTCCTAACATTCAACACTCTCCATCCCCATCATCTCACCAATTTACTACTGTTTCTGTTGTTCTGGAAACTACCCTGTCCATCTATCACTGAATTTCAAGCTGGTGATCTAAATTTTAAACCAATAATCTATATATCAAGAAAGGTTATCAAAATCTTGGCTATATCATAAACATTTTTTAGAACAATAAAAGAATTCCCACACTTGCTCCAAGAAACAAAGGTATCTTCAATTCAAAGCCTGCCATACTTAAAATGTTAAGATTTCTTAATAAATCCAGTCAATGCAGAAAAATCCCCCAAAAGCATGTTTATCATAACGTTTTTATATTTTTCTAAATTTTACTTTTGGTAAACGTGTTTGATTTTTATGGCAATTTTGACATTTAAATGACATCAAATGGGTTTACAGACATAGATCCATAATTAATACCACTTTACTTACAAAAAACAAAAGTTCCTTAGAAACAACATGACCTGAGACCATCATTGTGGACTGAATTACGTAACTCAGATAACTTATTCAGTGATATTCAAAACATAGGCTATGTTAACATAATTCGAGGAAACAACAGTTTCTGAATCTTGGTATTAACTTATCATTATGAAAATATCTTTTGCATATGAGAAGATATTAAAAAGCTGCAAATAAAAAGGTACATACGAATGTCAAGAAACTAGCTTAAATCTACTTGAGATCTAACTTTACAACAGTGACTGAATGAATTCTTAATAGTTTACATTATGTCTTTCAAACAAGCCCAGAAAAATATGGTTACCTGCGCTTCCTAGTTCTTTGAGTACTGATAAGCACAGACTTACTATACACAAAATAAAAAACATTCATAATTACAGAGTTATCATAATTTATTCTCTTTTGCACATGGTCCTGAAACCTAATAAAAATTTTTTTGGTCTATATTTTTTGTAGTCTTAAATAAGGGTAAACTTAAATAAAGCTAAAATCCTACAATCCTTAATAAAGAGTAAATTTATTAAAAAATATTCAGTAAAGTCACAGAGCACTGATTATGTTTAAGATTGAAATCTTACAAAATGAAGTAAAATAAAAACAAAGAAAGTCTTTCTTCCTAAAAAAAATGTCAATGAACAGTATGATTCATTATGTATGCTTAAATGAAAGTAAATAAAACTAAAGTGACTCTGACTAAAGATAATTTAAGCTTTCAAAAAGTCTATAAAAGGCAGTGGCTCACACCTATAATCCTAGCTCTCTGGGAGACTGAGGCAGGAGGACTGCTTGAGCTCAGGAGTTTGAGAGCAGCCCGAGCAAGAACAAGATCAAGCCAGGTCTCTACTAAAAATAGAAAATATCAGCCAGCCTGGTGGTGTGTGCCTGTAGTTCCAGCTACTTGGGAGGCTGAGGCAGAAGGACTGCTTAAGCCCAGGACTTTGAGGTTGCTGTGAGCTAGGCTGACACCATGGCACTCTAGCCTGGATGACAGAGCAAGACTCAGTCTCAAAAAGAAAGAAAAAAAAAAGTATATAAAAAACTACTGATTTATTCCTACATTTCTTCATTCATAACCATCTATCCATCTAATAAATGTTAATTAAGCAGCTACTATCACTTAGGAATGTGCTAAGAATCAGTGATATAATGGTTAACACAGCCTTGTTCCATAGAGCTTACACAGAACGACTTCCTTTCTTATGCTTCAAAGTGCTTATTTGCCTATAACAACTCAGAATGAAATTACTAACACAATGTTTCAATATGAAATTTTTAACATTAATTATAAATTCTATAAAGTGGACAAATTATGAATGTGTAAAATAAAACAAAATTCTACGGAATTCTCAAATCTAGAGTTTATAAGTGGATTTTTCTGTCATAGAATTAAAGTCATAGAGTATTTCAAAAATTTTCCCCAAACTCTATATCAATAATAGGATTCAGTAGTAGGATGCAATTTAATTATGAATTTAACTTGTTTCTGGTATTATCATTATTTATCAGTTATCATAAAAGCAGCATGAGAATACAAATATTCTTATGAGATGGCTTTAAAATACATAATCAATACACACAATACAAAACCTATAGTCATAAACCTGGCAAAATTTCAAAATTCTAAGGCTATAAAATCTAGAAAAATTCCAGAGTGGTATTGGTGGGGGGCCTGTTAAGAGAATTTAAAAATCAGATTGACATAAGACTTCCTAAATACAGAACCAGATGCTAGAAGACAACTGTGTGATTAAAAGTTCTGAAGCACAGTTATTTTGAAAGTAAAATTCCAAACTATAGAATAAGTTTTTAAGTATGTAAGAGCTTTCCAATTTAAAAACCACCAACATTTTCTGAATTTAGAGAAAGTATTCCTTCAAGAAGAAAAATGAATCCAAGAAAAAGCTAGTTTTAGAATCACAAGATTAATTAGCTTGAAAAGAAACCAGTATAATATATGTTTAACATCTCAAGTAATTGTTAATAAATGATTCCTTAAAGTTAAAAAAGTAGAAGTATACTGTAACACAGACACATTACTAAAGTTTCAGATTATTTAAAAGGCCAGGATGGAAATGAAGTAATGCCAAAGGCCTATGTTCCAGAGCAAGGGAGCAACTAGTTACAATTTAATTTAATTCAACGCCCACAAAACAGGAATAAGACACATAGTTTCCAAACTGGGAAAGAAAAAAGAAGAAAAGGAAAGAAAACTCAATTAACTCAGTGAAAGACAAAAAAGGGGAGGGGGGCTGAAGCAATTTCATTTTCACTATAACCTTCGATATCAGGAAAAAAACAAAATCAAAAGACCAAGTTAATATAAAAGAAAAATTCAAAAAAAATTCTCTAATTTAAAAAAAGAACAAAACACACACTGGGTTAATTAAAAAAAAGGAAAAACCTGTATGTATGCTATTATACATGCTATTATAAGAGAAACATCTAAAATGCTAATATAAAACTGCTAAATACCAAAAATGCTAAATATAAACAACTGGAAAATCTACACAACATAGTAAGAAACTCCATATACCTGGCTCAAAAAATGAGGAGCAAGTAATTATGCAAAACTGTAGAGGATTTAGAAATAGAATCGGTTAACTATAATGTTGATTATTTCACAGTGAACTAGAACTTAGTATATCATGAACAGAGAATACAGTCTTTTAAAACAAAGAAAAACCTGACCACCCGTTAAGAAAAAAACAAAGTCTCAACAGATTTCAAAAAGAAGAAATTGTATAAGGTTGTATTCTTGGCCCATAAAGCTAAAAGAAATTAAAAATTAACAATAAAAGGATGGTACTCTACTTGAACATTTTAAAAGAAAAAGATTACTAATTAACTCACAGAATACAAAGGAAATGAAAATTAAAATTATGAGCATATAATTTCCTATGAGATTTAGCCATAGCTGTCTTTAAGAAAAATTTAGACCCTTATTTATTAGAAACCAAGAAAGATTTTAAAATAAATCAAAGGCTTCGAAAATAAAATACAAATCAAAATGTATCAATATAATTAATAATGATAAAAATAGAAATGAAGAAATTGAGAAGAGATATGGGTTTAATTAGTAAAACCAAAAAACGTTTCTTGGATAAGTAAGTATGCGTATGGAAAATGAGAGAAAGAGAAATATAAGCAATAAAGTCTAAACAAAATGAATGGTTTTCTAGAAAAAAGTAATTCAAGAAAAGGTAGGAAAAATAAGTAGACTATGTCCATTGAAGAAATGTTAAGGGTAGTCATAGATCTAACTCTTCAAAACAGCACTGAATCCAAATGCATTTAGAGGTAATTTCTATCAAATGTAAATAGCATTATTATAATGTTTAAAAAACAGAACATTATCATTTTATTTACAAGGCCCAGAAAGCAGGTATGGGAAAACTCCCAAGCTCATCATAAATAACCCTATTAACAAACCTGAATAGGAATAACGACAACAACAAACCACAAAGTCTAAATAAAATACACCATTAGCAAATTAAATTCAGCAGCAATCTAAAAAAGTATCACAGGACAACTGCAAAAAAAGGGATTAAGGAAAACACTAAACACTAATTAACAGAATTACCTTTACATACAGAAGCACTGATTTTTCCTGCTTGGAATGCTTTCCCCAAAGCTTCCATTCTTCAGGTCTTAGCTGATATTTTACCTTCTCAGATGATACTATCAAAGAAAAGTTCTCTCCTTGTCTTTCCACTACACCACCCTCTTTATTTAGTCCCTAAGTACCATAACAGCCTGAAATTATTTTGTTCTTGGATACTTGGTTATTATCTCTCTTCTCCATATTAAGACAGACAGGAACCTTTCAGACTTACTCAGCACTATCACTAATGTGTGGCACACAGTCCCTGGCCCACAGCAATACCCAAATAAATATTAAATAAATATTAAAAATAAAACACATCATGACCAACATTAGTAAAGCATTAATGCAATTCACATTAAAATATTAAAGGTGAAAAAGAACATGTATCATCTCAACAAAAGTATATGATTAAACATAATATCCATTACCGTAAAAATGTGTGAAGCCAAGAAGGAAACTTTTGTTCATGATAAAGTATTCTACCGGAAATCTAAGATATATCTAACTCTAAAAGTTTAAAACTTAGAAGCATTCAATTTAAATCAGGAAGAAGATGTCTAAATCAGAACTAACAGTGAACAGTTCTAGAAACCTAACCAATGTAATAAGACCAGAAGAACTAAACAAACAAAAAAACCAAAACCAAAAACTCTGTAAGTATAAATACATACTGAAAAAGGAAACAACAAAAATGCCATCATATGCAAGAAACAAATCATCCTTCCAGAAACTTTGAGAGAAATCAACTGAAAAGTATACGGTAAGCTCAAACTATAAAAATCAATAGCCTTACTATATACCAGCAATACCCATTAGAAAATAAACTGAACAATGGAAGAAAAGATGTAATTCACAATAATAACAAAAACTAAAAGATATCCAGGAACATACCTAACAGAAAAAGTGTTAAGACCTACATGGAAAAAAAGACTATAAAACTCTACTAAAGGACATAAAAAAACACCTGAAGAAATGGAGAGGCATACCATGTTTCTGGATGGGAAGATTCAATAGGGTAAAGATGTCAATTCTCCCCAAATTAATCTGTAAATTCAATGCACTTCCAATCAAAATCCCAAAGGGATTTTTAATGGAACTTGATATGTTGATTCTAAAGTTCATCTGGAAGAGAAAATACACAAAAATTGCCAAAAATTTTTTTGAAAAAGACAGTGGAAAGGGATGTCCTACCATATGTCAAATATAACATAAAATGACAATCAAAACAGTGGAATACTGAATTCAGAATATATATATTTGGGACTTGTAAAATGTGATAAAGGTAGTATTTCAAATCAGTGGGAAAAAAGACATAGTTTAATTTTGGGAGAATGGCTACAAAGCTGGAAAAAATAGTTAGGCCTCTACCACAAAATATACCCCTCCCCCAAAAAAATTCCAGATGAAGTAAAATTTACTAGAAATATAAATAAAATTAAATAAGTAGTAGAAGAAAACACAATAGACTAACTTGTTATAATATTGTGCACAAGAAGGCTTTTCTGGAAAGATACAAAACCTAGAGGCTAGGAAAGAAAAGACTGATAGATTTTGACAGTATTAAAATAAAAATCCAAAGATGCCATAAAAATAAGCAAATTGACAACCTAAGAAAAAATGTTACAAAATATAATGTACACAAGATAAAAAGAATTATAATGAAATTTTTAAATTTCGCTAAGAAAAAGACAAACACCAAAATGGGCAATATGCCATGAGTGGTGTGCAATTTATAGGAGAAATACAAATGCCCAATAAATAGGCTCAACTTCACTGGGAATCAGGTTAACACAAATTAAAACGAGGTATTTTTCATCCATTGATAGATACTATCTAAAGCTTTGAAGGAATATTTGGCAGTATCTAAAATCAACAATATTTTCCTTCTAGGAATTTAGTATAAAAAACAGTCACACATGCAAGCAAAAAACTTTGTTCATTACAATATTGATTATAATATAAAAACTATAAATACTCCATATGCTCATCAATGGAATGATTAAATCAATCATATGCAGACTAACAAATAGCTATCTTAAGAATAAAGTGAATCGGCCGGGTGCAGTGGCTCACGTCTGTAATCCTAGCACTCTGAGAGGCCGAGGCGGGCGGATTGTTTGAGCTCAGGAGTTCGAAACCAGCCTGAGCAAGAGCAAGACCCCGTCTCTACTAAAAATAGAAAGAAATTAACCGGACAACTAAAAATATATAGAAAAAATTAGCCGGGCATGGTGGCACATGCCTGTGGTCCCAGCTACTCGGGAGGCTGAGGCAGGAGGATCGCTTGAGCCCAGGAGTGTGAGGTTGCTGTGAGCTAGGCTGACGCCACGGCACTCTAGCCTGGGCAACACAGTGAGACTCTGTCTCAAAAAAAAAAAAAAAAAAAAGAATTCTGACGAAGACTCTCTCTTTGACTGACTTTTAGACCCCTCTGAGCCCTCTGAGGCCCCTCTGAGCCCTCTTTTCAACTAGGCCCCTCTGAGCCCTCTTTTCAACTAGGCCCCTCTGAGCCCTCTTTTCAACTAGGCCTCATCCTTGGACCCTGTCCTCAGCCTGCCTTGCCCGGTTTTAGAGCAAGAATCTAGCTAAGTCAGTTTAGTGAGAATCCCCTCACCCTTTATATCTGATCACCATTGA